>WFKH01003881.1:6254981-6269479 GCA_016163765.1 Magallana hongkongensis | reverse complement strand
TATATATATATATATATATATATATATATATATATATAATTCTTTTAACACCCCCTCCCCCGCTTCGTTACAACGCCTATACCGTAAATCAATAACGACCAAATGCTCAACACACTGCACAGTTTATATAATACTTATGTGAAAATATAAATACTTTATTAACTCTATTTATGGTATATGTACCCAAATTATGTTTTCTGATTGAAAAAATACATTCCAAAGTATAGAACAGTATTTTGTATCATCGTTTTAAACTGTTTTTCTTGTAAGGATACATACAAACTGAAATTAAGATGTCTTAAATTAGGACACGTCTGAGATAGCTTCGAGAAACATCCTAAGATATGTCTCAGATTGGTCATAAGATTCGTCTTAAGATATGTCTTAGGACATGTCTTAAGACGAATCTTAAATACTTTCGTGAACATGCCCACTGGTTTATAATGATTGTAATTTATAATAATGCTTTCTATTTCTGAGTTGGAAGTTTCGGTTTTTTCTTTTCCTTTTTTGGCCAAGGGACCATAGGTAATGGGTTATTATAAGGTCCTATATGTTTCGCCTTTTTAAGTGAGTATATTAGTCCAGTCAATCCAGCTAAAAAAAATCGCCAAACCTCAAAGTAATTGCAACAAAAGGTTTCTTGGTATAATTCAATCTATTGCCATATACTATTGATCAGATAAAAATCGACAGAAATCCATCGGCTACTTTTCGTTCTTTTTGGGGTCAAAATATGGGTTTTTGCACAAAAATCGCTGAAAACTGGAAAATTTCTAAAATTTATTACTTTTGACAAAACTGTAAGAAATGAGCTAAAATATATGATGACATTTATGCGGATTTATTATTAAAGACACAGTACTTTAAAAAACATTTTCAATACTGTATAATCATACTGATTGACCTCATGTACATGTACCATTTCATGGTTTGAGTGAATAAACTGAATTGAACTGAATTGAATGGGAAAAGTGATGTTCGATATTAATGAAGGTCTGCATGTGATTACAATCATTTTCTAAACTATTACCGAAGGCAATGAGTTCAGCTGATCAATAATATCGTAATGACGTAATGATGGGTTCTACCTTGTTAGAATATCTATACATTTGTTCGTGGGAACAATAAATAGATTCGCAAAAGACAACTGTGCGTGTAAGGCTACATTGATAAGGCTAGATTGTTAATTTGACATTTTCTCGTTTACGATTTTCATTTCTGAAACAAATATGTTTTTTTAAACAATAAATTGAGTTTTACTCGTAATTTTGAAATTTCTTGTATAACATGATGCTGGTATTTTTATTCTTATTTCTTCTTCTACATAATATTAAAATGACTTCATTCTTATATCGCAGAAATTGAAGTGAAATATATAAACTATATATTGTACTATTTATATTCGACTATTATGGAAAATTAAATTGTGTAACAATGTTGATGCGACATTATGTACATGTATTCTACGAAAGAGGATAAATTTCTCAGTACTAAAACACTTACGGTATTCAGAAAGGACGGAAGACATACATTTATTTTTATGGATAAGAAATGATATGTATATATTGTACTATTTATATTCGACTATTATGGAAAATTAAATTGTGTAACAATGTTGATACGATATTATGTATTCTCTGAAAGAGGATAAATTTCTCCGTACTAAAACACTTACGGTATTAAGAAAGAACGGAAGAGAGACATTTATTTTTATGAATAAGAAATGAAGTTATATTAAGCACTCAAGTTTGGATATTGATATCAAAACTGAGTGAGAATTTTTTTTTCAATGATTTTCTTAAAATATATAGATTGTATGATTCCATTCCCGAAATGAAGTGCAAGTCATTTGTATGTACAGTAAAGTACTTAAATACAATACTGGTGGCCCGTTTGATACTTCACCACATTTTGTACAGCATTCAAGAACAGTGATTAATTATTCAAACATAATTAAAAATGGTTACATCGTGAGCATGCCGACGCTGAAGTTCAAGTTCATTTATTTCACTCAAAGCATATTATGTTACATGAGGTGCAGAAGAATTATATACAAAAGTATAAGAAAAGCAGGATTTAAAAAAGATAAACAGAGAAAAAAATATTAAACAATAATTTTATATAGTTGTTACGTAGGATGACCGACCAAATCAAATACTTTACTAATTAAAGTACACATTTTCATAAGGAATACATGGTTTGAAGATGACATAAGTGTTCTAAATTTTAACGTGTTTGGGTTTTTAAGATAATAATTACTAAACAATTTTTTTCTTACATGTGACAATGCGCTACATTCTAAAACATAATGAAATTCATCGCCATTCTGATTGGCTTCACATAGGCCGCACTTGCGGTCTTCACGTGGAGTATTGTTCCACCTACCAATTTCTATAGGGAGGTGATGGTTTGTAGTTCTGTATTTAACAAATAGGTTTCTTAATTTTCGTGGTAGTAGTAGTAAATAGTCTTCACAACAAAAATTGGATTTAAATATACGGTATATAACACCTTTTGAGGAACTATCTAGTTCACTATTCCATTTTTGCACAAATTGATCCTTAAGATTTTGTTTGACAATATTTTCCAACCATTTTACGTTAATAGGATTTTGCTTGTGCCATACATAGGATAAGCCACAGCTATCAAGAATGTTTTTTATACAAACTAGCCACTTATTATTGATTTCACCTCTAGTGTAACAATTGTAAAGATACATATACATAGTTTTACATAACTTATTCTCCTGGCATAAAATCATCTTTGCCCAAAATCCTATCATTCTCGTATAAATTGTTATATACAATGGAAAACGACCTGTCTCACCATAAACCATAAAGCTGGGGGTACTACTTTTCAAGTTGAGAATGTGTTTAAGAAACCTTAAATGCACACGCTCGATAACATCAATATTTTCGTAACCCCAAATTTCACAAGAGTATAGTAAAACTGGTAAAACAACCTTGTCAAATAAGTCTAATTGAATATCAAAGGACATGTCAAAGAATCTTATTTTTCTAATAATACCATACATAGCTTTCTGAGATTGAGTACACAAGTGTTTCTTGGCTTTACAAAAAGAGCCAGATCGGGAAAATATTATTCCTCGGTAGTTATACTCTTTAACTAGTGAAGCGGGCAGCTTATTACTGTATTTTTGGTTGAGTTATTGCCCTTTGATTTATTGATTTTTGATAATGTGATCTATGTTTCCAATAAATACCAATCAGCGTCGTAATCCTTTTTTATACAATAATAAATATTCTATGTAAATAAGTTATGTATACGTAGTTTTGGATTAGGTCGGATAAGTTTGTTTATTTTTGATTTCCTATTTTAAGATACTTCGAATTATTCTAGGCCGGGACATATATAGGGACAGTGTCAATTCCGTGTGAAGGAAAGACCGTTTGGGGTAAAAATTGAATAGGTACGGCTCTATTGAGTGTGTGGTCATCCCTGCTCTATCTAATCTTCGTGTGAATTAACCTACGCTACTGAGTGTGCGGTTATCCCTGCTCTGTATCGCATCAATATAAGTGTGCGGTCATCCCTGCTTGTATTGGTGGTGGTTGCGGCGGAGCACTAGTGTGTGGTCATCCCTGCTGGTGTTCTGGCCTTTCTAGCGCAAGTGTGCGGCACTCCCTGCTTGCGTTCGGTTGCGTTGTTTGCGCAAGTGTGTGGTCATCCCTGCTTGCGTTAACGTTGGTACCTGTTGAGTTGCATACTAGGTGTGCGGTCATCCCTGCCTGCGTAACGTTGTGTCCCTATATATGAGCAGGCGCGGTGATTGAAGTCTGCACTTGTAAATATTGGCAGCAATCAGGGCTATCCGATTCCATCTCGGGTACGGGCCCGCGGGGGAACACAGGCAGTGACCCCCTTGCACGTTACACTACTTCTAATGTATCACTATTGTACATAAATGAGCACTTAGGAGCAGGTCCTTTGGAGAATATCATAACTTTGGTTTTTTTCACATTAACTGTAAGTTTCCAGTATTTACAATTTATACAAAATTCGTCCAGCGCATGTTGTAAATTTTGGGCTGACTCTGTTAGTATGACACGTCAGCATAAAATAAAATAAAGAGTTTACAGTAAACAAGCAATTCTTCTTCTAGATCATTTGTGATACTACTTAACCCACTGACATTTTTCTCATTCAGAAAGTTTTCTATATCGTTGATATACATGGAAAATAAGAAAGGTGACAGATTTTCTCCTTGACGTACGCCAAGGTTACAAAAGAAAAAAGGTGAATTTTCGTCATTCAATTTTACTTTTGACTTGATACCGTTGTACATGTTTTTTAAAAATGTAAGACATTTGCCAGTTATACCACTTTTATATATTTTAAACATGAACCTTCGCGCCACACAGTATCAAATGCTTGTTTAAAATCAATGAAAGCACAAAACAATTTCTTCTTACAGTGCATTATAGTTTGTGACAAAAAATGCAATAGTATAATGTTATCAAGAGTAGAATAACCTTTCCTAAATCCAGACCGGCAACCACTAATTAAGTTTAAATCATCAGAGTACATTTCAAGTCGACTCCTTAAAACGCTTGTAAAAAGTTTTCCAAGACAGCTTAGCGAAGTAATAGGTCTGTATTTCTCCGGGTTTGTTGGGTCACCTTTATTTTTATACACTGGTTTAACTATACCGATTAACCATTCACCAGGTACTATTCCTGTGTCGTAAAAAAGATTAAACAGCATCACATATACAGGTAAAAATATTACAATAGTTGATACAATATGTTGAAAAGAGCTTCACGTGAATTTCACGTTGAATGCTTAAGGCCATCATTAAAAATATCTTTGTTTCCCCTAACCCGACCCTAAATTTTGAAGTTGGGTAGGTAGGTCGGTAAATATTTTTTCTGCCAGGGCATAATTGAAAATACATTATAAATTAAAAACGAAAAAAGAAATAAATCAATTCTTTGATTAATTACAAAACTTTAAAAATATGTCCAGTTGTAAAACAAATTTTTATACTTATACTTTAAATGGAATGTAAAACCAATTTAATATCGAATTCACAATTTGATATTGTTTATCTGAAATTTTAACATGTTTGATTGATCAGTGACTAGATGTGCATGAATAGATTCATTATCATTTGTATGTTGATAGACATATTTAAAGCAATATGAGCTGTATTTTTTAGTATTTTATTTTGCTGTAAAAACCTGCTAGTATGATAAGTTTGCATGTAACTTAAACTTTTATGATATTTAAGATTTGATAAATCATTAATTTTTGTCAGAATAAAGATTTCTCTTCTAAGGAATATATAGCAGATCAATTTTTGTACAGGACGACAATAATTCAATTTTGCTTAAATTAAGGCTTCTTAGAGGCTTTTCCCACAAAAATATGGCTAACAGAAATTTAAAAAACATGATATTTTTTGTAATTTTAGTAGAAAATAACATTTTCACAACAACAAAACTTCAGCATGAAAATGCAGCTCATATTGCTTTAAATATCATTTTAATGATAATGTAGTATATGTACATACTTCAAATTTGGTTTATGTAATGTCTAAAAGTATACTAAAACAATAATATTTGATAACCTTAAGGTAATGTAATAAATTGAAATGTTAGTAAAGTCATATTTAATGATTCTACAATATCAAGTTTACACAAAATCACTACACTTGCAGAGAATATCTTTCTTTGACAAGGGAAAAGGTGACTATACAAAGAAATATTAACCCAAATTTGAAACATAATGCCAGGGAAGAAAAAAATGTTTAGATAATAAAGATTTTTATAAATTTACCCAATTTCACTTTACATTGTTTAATTGTCTTCATTACCAAAACCAACCACTCTTTTATTTCGGTCCATTTAAATTTGACGAATGTAAGAGAATTGTTTAAATTTTTCACAACATAAAGAGTCTTTTATATCACTGGTACCAACCTAATTTTTGGAGGACTTATTTCTCCCTACCAGAAAAGTAAGGAGAAATTTGAATTTTTATTAAATTACAATTTTATCCAATCTATTAATTTTAATTTATTTGATGTAGTCATACATTTTATAGATGAAATATTTTGTAATTGTGTTAGTTAAATGACAAATAAAATCAGTCTCTGTACTTCTGTGTAGTCCAATCGTTTGACCCAATTACAGCCGTCGTGCAGAGGATCAGTTAAATTTTTAAGATAACTGTAGACAGATGGATTTATGATTATTTTAGCATTAATTTGGCAAAGTTATTATCTAATTACAAGTTACCAACTAATTGTTGTTTCAACACTAAAAGTAATAAACATCGGTTGTAATTTTCAATGCACAGTAGGCTATATGTTCCATCACCCGTATTAATTGTAACCCATAAAAGATAAGACAATCGCAAATTATTAATCACATCAGTGGTTGACTGATGCTGTGGAAATGTCTGTTGAATTAAACGATTATCATTTTAATGCTTTTGGGTTAATCAGACGATCGTGAACTCAAAATACAGGGATACTTCAACTTCTCTTTCAGAGAAAATTCTGGCGAAGTTACTGATCATAAAGCGAGTATTTCGCCCATGTTGATGATCAAGGCTAACATAATGATTGTATAACAAAAAAGATGTGGGTCTCCTTAAAACAAATTTGGGTAAAATTAGGTTTCTTTAAAAAAAAAATCCCTATTCAATGTGGTTAAAAAAAACAATTCTGTCGGCGGGATTTAATTGGGTCGGTCGCGTTAGGGGAAACATAGATATTTTTAATTTTGGTCTAAGGTTATACTCTGCACTGCAGCTGATATGATGGGGACAATGATTCAAGGTAATTTGAATAGTTTTTTAGGTGGATTGTTTGTATGAAGAATATCACTTTGAAGTTTGATAGAAGTTTAAAGATTCAGGAAAGATAAAGGATATTAATATAAATTATATTACATGTAGTTAAGTGAGGATAGTACTGAATTTCCTCAAGAATCAATTTTTCAGTACCTTTTTATCTTGTTTACAACTAATCTTGTCAATTTTATAAATAGTAATGTTTAAGAACTCTTTTTCACTCTATCTTGTCACTGTCTTTATAAACATTTCAGAAATTATACCATTATGCCTGTGCAGATTATACACTGACAAAGGAGATTTTGTAGGTGGTAGACAAAACAACTAAGATTAGGTAAAGTTGAAATGTTTATATTGTAAACCCTACAGAAAAAAAATGCTAATGATTGAATTTGTTCTCTCTCTCTCTCTCTCTCTCTCTCTCTCTCTCTCTCTCTCGTTTTATTGCTTTTTAAAAAAAATTATTACCTACCGACCTAATATTTTGAATTCAAATAAATAAAAACAGTACGCCTGAGTATACAAAGAATTATAAGCAAAATAGTTATCACATCATAAGTTTTATTTCATATTCAACATGAAAGAGCTTTAGAGCCATTTTGTAAAAAAAAAAAATAAATACTAAATTTAAAAAAAATCCTCTTATTTTTTCTCTTTCAAATTGAAGCACCAAAGAGTATCTTACATATATTTGTATCAATACAGAGAAAATAAAACTTAAAAAAATTTATATCAAAGTTTTTCTGTTTATTAAGAGGTGGCTGCCAGGGTTTGTGATATGAATGATCCATATTTTTGGATCCAATGGAGGCATTGATTTCAAAATCAATTGACCATTTGAATATATTAACGTAAATGATAACTACGTGTTTAAGAAAGCTTGATTAATAAATCATATTTTGAATATTTAAATGTCCTTATTTTGTAGAGTTACATTCATATATAAAAGTGCACTTGCTTTGAAAATTAATAACAAAACAACTTATGAGGTGTATTTACCATCATTTGAGTGTGGAAAAAACTAATAAAAAGGCTAAATAAAGCTATGAGACTTCACATGAAATTCACGTTAATTTCACATGAAATTCACGTTAATTTCACATGAAATTCGTGTGAGTGCTCTTTTCACACGAATTTCACGTAAAAATTTTCACGTGAATTTCACGTGAGGCACAATTGCCTGTGTACATATTTAAATATTGCAATATTTTGGTCATAAGTAAGACTATTGTCACCATTAAGAATGAGTTGAACTGAAAAAGATATTGACAGTCTTAAGGAATCTATATTTTGGATTAGTAAATGTCTTTGAACACAGTATTTTGGACATTCAATAAAAAAGCGAGAACATGTTTCATAATTGTTTCCACACATGTCACAATTTGGGTTGTCACTCAGAAAATGATTATAGAAATCAGCATTTAAATTACTAGCTGAGTTACGAAGTTGACAATGGATTATATTTTCCTATCGAACACCATAGTTAAAGTGTTTCTTGGCTTTGGAACAATACATATTTTTATGGCATGTGTAAATGATAAGAGTGTTGAAAGACTACGGATATTATATGGGAGTTCATTCCAGAGTCTAATTGTTGAGGGTAAAAAACTTTTCATGTAAGAGGTTGTTTTAGCTTGGGGGACATGAAATGTAAGGTTCCTGATTCCTTGGGGGATAAGGATTTTGAGGTAGTAAACATTGTCCAAGCAGATCAACTAAATACTGAGGTGCTTATCCATAAACTATCTTATAAAATAACACAAGCTTATGTATTTTACGTCGAACTTCGAGTGTAACCAAGTTCATCATAAAGCAAGGATCTTGAAGAATTTGACCTTAAAGCTGAACACCGCTCGTAAATAGGCACCGTCACACAGGTCACCCCTGCGAATGTTATTGTCATTCAAATTTTAAACCACGTGGTTTTATTTGACCCTTTCAGTTTCGCAGTAAAAATCGTGCCTCGTGTTTATAGTCTATTTCATAGAATCTAGGTACTTGTTATCAAATATAAAATCTAGACGTTTATTGATTTCAAACTTTATCTTCATTAATTGGTGGATAAAATGAGTTCTGGAAATAAATGTGACAATAGAAAAATAGGTTTTTATTCTGCTGTTGCAACAATTAACATATTTAGAAGCGATCCCCCCTAAGGATTAATTTTCGATCCGCGCCTGACCTAGTAATAGCAACAATAGTGAAACAGACTATACTATTTTATGCAGAATGTTCCTTGAAAATGGCTCGATATACTAAGTTTTTATACAAAACAGACACCCATTATTTTTTTAAAAAGCAAGGTATTGCACACCACAAGCATCAAACATGGCTATGATTTTATTAAGCAACCCAATGTTTATATTTTCAACCACGTGTAGAGTGGTTGAACACGAACGATAACTCTGTTCTGAATATCACCGTTTAATTTAAATAACTGCTAGATGATGAAATAAGACATACATCTTAATAGATTCTCGTGTTTTAACATAAATCAAAGAAGGATATAATATGAAAAACGACCAGTACTTACGTATTTTGAGAATATTATCCGAGCACTTATACTTCCGCTCGAAATTTCACAGGAACTGAACAAATCTCGGGGAAGTCTCGTGAACTTTCATTCGAGCACCTCTGGATTTATTGCATACTTAGCAACGATAAAGAAAACATTCCGAACACATTCGCAGGGGTGAGGTACCCGGTATGATAAACCCTTCGATTTCGTTACACCCGATTGCACATCTGAAACTCGTGGTCGACGTGTAGTATTCCTGGCGTGGTATTTGAATTTTATGCATTTAATTCTTATTTTAATGTGTATATTCTGTTTGTAAATTATATTTTGACCAGTTTATTTGATGTTAGTATTCTTCTGGCTTGAAAAAAGTGCGTAAATTGACTTGATAATTTCATCGCGACCGAGTAACACGGCGAGGCAAGATGTACGTCCACACAGGTGAGACCTCTACAGCGAAATACATTAAACTGTTCACAGGTCTGCAGCTTATATAGGGGTTGTAGGGATAACAGTTGTAAAAAGAGAAATATGTGTGACTTTTGCCTACTTGATATAAAATTCCGCGAATTTTATTATTTTGACAAATGCCTTCCATTTGGTTGCTCGCTCTCGTGTGCACTTTTTGAAAATTTTTCTAAATTTTTGCATTGGGCAGTAAGTTATTGTGCCAACTCTAACAATCTTTCTCATTATCTCGACGACTTTCTGTTTGTAGGCCCCAGTACTTCAGATGGATGCGCCAAATTAATGCACATATTCACTTCAGTCTGTAAGAATTTGGGCGTGCCTATTGCAACCGACAAAACGGAAGGCCCTACCACTTACATCACATATTTAGGATTATGGATCAATTCAGTATCACAAACACTTTTTATCCCCCATGATAAAGTCACATCGCTTACCGAGCAACTCAATCAAATCAACAATCACAAAAAGGTCACTTTACAACAGTTGCAAGCCTTATGTGGGTTGCTAGCGTTTTGTTCTAGAGCATTACCACCAACCCGTGCATTTATTCGAAGATTCTATGGTGCTATGGCAGGTGCTCATAAACCGCACCACATGATTCGTGTTAATTCAGGGATGAAGCAAGATACAATGACATTGCTGAAATTTTTACATTCTTTTAATAGTACCTGTCAATTTCCTGACCAGTTATGGTGTTCGGACAACGACTTAGAATTTTTCACAGATAGCGATAAGTTAACAGGAGGTGGTGTTTATTTTCATGGGGAATGGGCTTATATATCATGGCCAAATTATTGGGACTTTGACTCAAGACAGGACATATCTTATTTAGAATTGATTCCAATTATAATGGGCATTTACATTTGGGGCTCTCGTTTGTTTCATTTCTAAGCTTTTGCTTCACACTGACAACATTGCTCTTGTTTCTATCATCAATTTCAAATCATCAAAGTCGGAACGTATCATGTCTCTTATTAGGCCATTAGTATTGAAGTGCTTGCAATAAAATCTGCAAATAAAGGCAGAACATATGTCCGGAAAGTGTAATCAAGTAGCTGACTCTATTTCACGATTTCAGTGGGACCGCTATCGTCAGCTTGCACCAACAGCATCACCCAACCCAACACCCATCCCATCAGAATTTTGGAGCCTTTTATAGATGAAGTTCAGACACTGTTATCAGCATCAATATCAACTAACACCAAGCTTACGTACTCAAAAGGCATGTTGGCCTTTTCGCAGTTTCGAAAGTGTTATCAATTACCTGATACAAATCCTCCACCTTTAGATCACTTGATTAACTTTATTGCATACATGTCTTCAGTTAAAACCGCTCCATCCACTATTAAAACATACATGTCAGGTATAGCCTTTCATCTCAAAATAAACAACTTGCCAGACACCACTAAATCCTTCATCATTTAGAAGCTCCTAGTAGGCCTATGCAGGAAGCAGCCTTCTGTTGACGTTCGTAGACCCATCACATTAGAACTTCTACATAGAATAATTCAGGTACTCCCAAGTACATGTAAGTCAAGCTACGAGTCTACATTATTTACCTCTGCTTACTTGTTAGCATATTTTGGTTTTCTGCGGATAGGTGAATTAGCCATTACATCCGATGCCTCACAAGATAGAGTTCTGCAGTTTAGTGCTGTCTCATTTGCAAATAACTCTATATAGCTATTCCTCAAATTTTCAAAAACTGATCAAGATGGTAAGGGAGCTACCTTAGCTATTCCCATCGACAATGAATCGTTAATCTTACAACAAGCTCTGAAAAAATTTATTTCCATTAGACCACCTACACCTGGTCCATTTCTTTGCCATTTCGATAAAAAACCTCTCACATCTTACCAATTCTCAGCAATATTTGCAAAGACACTAGGTAGCAATACTTGCAAAGACACTAGGTTATCTTAAAATTCCTCAGGCAACGTTCAAGTCGCACTCGTTTCGTATTGGTGCTGCAACTGCAGCTTTCGTAAAAGGTATGCCCGAGCATGAAATACATGCTAGGGGACGGTGGAAGTCAATGTGTTATAAAAACTATTTAAGATTATAGTTAGTTTATAATCTCTCAACCCGTATTATCAGCTCCAATGCTAACACAAACCAAGTTTTTCCAGGTCGAGCTCCAAATATATGGATTATAGGATCTTCAATTATTTCGAAAGCAAAAGCTCACAGTTTAACCTTAGCTGGAGGCACTACAATGGGCCTCCACGAACTGATTGGGGCAGAAGTGCTATGGATTAGTAGACCCGGCATGAAGTGGGGGGAAGTTTTGCCACGCATAACAGAACAGTTACAACACACTGAACACAGTGTACCTCCTGACATGCTAGTTATTCATTGCGGTGGTAATAGCATGGGTTTACTAACTTTGTATGATCTCCGCATCCAAATGTTTAACACAGTTTCTGAGTTAGCTACATTGTTACCCAATACATTGTTAATCTGGTCTGAAATTTTGCCACGTACAACCTGGTGCAACATGTTTAGCAATATTGCAGCAGAGGATTCCAGAATTCGCTTAAACAATGCCATCGCAACACACACATTGATTTTGGGAGGGGCTTAGATTAAACATCAAGAACTGAAAAAGCATAACAAAAAATGTTCTGTTTAGATGGAATTCACTTGTCCGAACTTGGTAATTCAGTTTTTCTCGACACATTGCAGGGTGCTCTTTATTTATTTTATTTATTTAAATATTGGTTCACATGAGTATATAATCAGATAATCAAGTGTTCACTTTGCGTTTCTCTTTTCTTGCAATTTTTAAAAAAAGAATTAACCTACTGCGTCTAAGAAGCTACCTAATGGTTGGCCGGCCGTTATTGAGAGAGAGAGAAAGAAAAAGAGAGAGAAAGAAAAAGAGCGGGTATATTTTATGTTTATTTCGCCAGAAAAAAAGAGACAAAAAGGTGTGTGTCACTAAGTCTGTTGTCCTTGTAAGTTAAGGAGTCCCCATGTGGTGATAACAAACATTGTTCAAAATACATGTCTTAAAAATGACATGTGGTGATAACAAACATTGTTCAAAATACATTTAGAAAGAAAATGTACATAGGATTTTTTCTATATTTTTCCCCCCCTTTTTTTTTGTTTTTGTTGTTTTTTTTTTTTATTTTTTATTTTTTTTTTTATCAACTTCCATTAATGTCTTAAAAGAAAAGTTATCAATGTTGAGGATATTTTTTTTTTTATAGATTCTGACTACTCCGAGCAAAACATCCCGAATTATCTGAATTTCCAAACAACTCCCAAATTTCCCTGACGTGCTCCGGTTTCCCTTTTTACCCCATTACTTACTTAAAGGCTTTATTGCAATGCCTGAATTTGTTTGACATTCAAAGGTACATGTATGGATAAAATCACTACATGTATGCATACGAATGATTATATTCCGTCGAATTCCGATATATATGTTTAAATTAAAATGTAAACAACATGGTTTTTTTCATCGTGTTCTTGGAATATTTTGCCTTGAAATACACAACCATAAAAAGGAACACACAAAAAAACCACCAAAAAATCCCAAACAAACAAACAAAATAAAAAGGGGAGACCGGGGAACTAAAATAAAGGACTTCAATTCTTGACTGTGTCAAAGATATACATGTATCAATTCATTTCCGACAATGCTATTGAAAACAATCATACACCATAATTAAATGGTGCATAACTTTTTCTTTAAATGTTCATGCAAAGTATGGACATGTTCGCTGAAACACAATGTAATACAAATAACGACCTCTATTTCTATTTTTTTTTTTAAATTGTAAGGCTTTATTGAAACAATTTATATGTGAAATAAACTGTATTATTTGAATTTTACAGACAATGCATATGCCAGCTAGACTGTGTAATAATGACATAAAACGATGTTTAATTGATCGAGCGTTCTCAAATAGCGTTAAACGTCAGATTTTAACTGTGTTTCCTGCATTTGTTCGATTTGTAAACAGATTTGTACCGTGTTTCGTGTTAAGCATTCGTTCACATTCTTTCGCAGTGTACATTTTTGATCGAAAAGACAATTGTATATTACATGTATAAAGTGGATTAAAAAAACACAAGGGCATAGGAATACACATGTAGAAGTTGTTTTGCTATAATTACCATTTACTGCTATAGTATCTCCTTAGTTATTACTATATCTATACTTATAAATTAACACATTTTGCCAATAAACTAAAAGATGTCTGCACCAGAGTAGCTGCTTACACCTTCGGTATTTCAACACGTGTGATATGATGTCCGTAAGCTATAATTGAATTTTACCTGATAAGTAATTACTGTAAAATTAATCAAAAACCTACTTTCATTTTCGATAAACAAGCCCGAAATAGCAAAAATTAGAATAAGGTGGTGGACACGCTTTGGCGGATCCAAGTCAGTGGGAGTTTGCATCAAAATATATGGTTGCAATGAAATTATATTGAATTATTAGGTAAAGAGTGAATATATTTACTAGGAACTTACTTAGAGTAATCATATATGGTAAGATTTGACAAACGTTGAATAATAAAATAAGACAATTCGTTTTTTGAATGGGCGATTTTAGTTTTGGTGTATAGACCGCTTGCGAAGCACGACCTCTGGTGAGAGAATGGGATAGAATTTTCCAGAATGGGGTAACCAAGAAAGCAGGATGACTAATTAACGTCATGGTGAAAAG
>WFKH01003881.1:6236194-6252752 GCA_016163765.1 Magallana hongkongensis | reverse complement strand
TATAACTGTATTATACGAAATTTCCTATTTTCGCCAGGCTAGCTAAGCCTGTTAATGGCCGTGTAAACCCAATTTCTTTTGAGGGTCGACTGGGTTTTCTTGGAGTCCCATTCTCACCAAATATGAAGGCCCAAATATGGGATACACGGTGTTAGCCAGCCCCTTGAAAGATATCTCATTATTACTGCATTATACGAAATTTCGTATTTTCGCCAGGCTAGCTAAGCCTGTTAATGGCCGTGTAAACCCAATTCCTTTTAAGGGTCGACTGGGCATTCCCGGAGCCCCATCCTCACCAAATATGAAGGCCCAAATATGGGATAAAGGGGGTTAACCAGTCCCTCGAAAGATATCCCACTATAACTGTATTATACGAAATTTTCTATTTTCGCCAGGCTAGCTAAGCCTGTTAATGGCTATGTAAACCCAATTCCTTTTGAGGGTCGACTGGACATTCCCGGGGCCACATCCTCACCAAATATGAAGGCCCAAATATGGGATACAGGGGGTAAGCCAGCCCCTCGAAAGATATGCCACTATAACTGTATTATACGAAATTTCCTATTTTCGCCAGGCTTGCTAAGCATGTTAATGGCCGTGTAAACCCAATTCCTTTTGAAGTTCGACTGGACATTCCTGGGGCCTCATCCTCACCAAAAATGAAGGCCCAAATATGGGATACAGGGGGTTAGCCAGCCCCTTGAAAGATATCCCCATTGCAATAGAATTTGATGAATTTCTTACCTTTTCGCCAGGCTAGCTAATTATGTCAATGTTCAGGTCTGGTCAGCAAGATATGATTTTTAATATATAACTGTTTCTTAACATTGAAAAAGGAAAGTTTATGTGGAATTTTGAATTTACGTTTATTAGCATGTTTACGGTAATTTGAATAGCGAACCGACCAGAGAATTCTATTCGCTATTCGAATAGTGAATAGCGAAAAGCGAATAGAACTCCAACTTCTGAATGCCAATATGTAATTCATTTTATATCAAAGTACATGCCAATTTTATTGAACAAATTACATGCGCATGATTAATGAAACATTTTAAAAATGAATATACTTACAATTTTCTGCACTGTGTATATTTTGTTTACCTTTAAGAAAAAGTAGACTATATAAATATATCTCTAACCTTTATAAAGACAGAAAGATAGATAGATAGATAGATAGATAGATAGATAGATAGATAGATAGATAGATAGATAGATTAGATAGATAGATATTGTAAATTGTAAGAGAATGTATGCGTTCCTCTGGACACTGCAGGTATGATTTCTTTGACAGTCTTCAGATACATTTATACAAAAATCTTACATAAAATGTTTATTATGAATAAGTCACGATCAGCACGTGTACTTGCTCTGAGCAGTATGTTAACTTTAATTAATGATTGTAACATTAATAAATGCCTGTCATTCAAATGCGTGTATGACGTATCCAGAATATAGTCATGTAATTTAAGCTCTCTCTCTCTCTCTCTCTCTCTCTCTCTCTCTCTCTCTTCGAATATATATTTGATATTTGTTTCACAATAATCAATATTTAAAGCTTTATAAGAATTACAAACCATTTTTATTCAGTCGATCACTGTCTTAACCTAAAGATTCGAATTCTTTCGTGAAAAAAAAACCGACTGGATCAACTGTATCATAAAACTGTTTCACAACGACCAATTTTTATAAAATAAAGGAAAAAATGTTTCATTTCTGTCCTATCTGAAGAAAAAGAGAAAGAGGATAAATCAACGCCGAAGTCTTTACATATTCCACATTAATATACATGTATCGTAAACATTTAAAATATGACGATACTTGTAACTCTGGTCTCATATCGATACTAATTATATTTAACTGTAATGCTGATATTTTAAAAAAGATTGTAGATTAAATGCATGAACGATAGTATTTTTTTCAAATGAATTTTATTTCAAATGACATGTACAATGAGACTCACCATAAAAATGCCAGGGAAAATGATGCGGTTTCTTATAGTAGAAGTATATTGTTTAGGATTAATGATATTTCGTCGTAACATTTTTAGCGATCGATGCCATTATAACTTTTGTTAGAAATATAAATCATAAGTTAAAGCAGTAAGTTTTGATAATTTCTCTTTCTTTCTTGACAACATAATATTGTTATGTTTGCTACAAGATAATCTCGGGCTAATGTCGTTAATATTTAAATTGAAAATATATTTTCAAAATAAATTTCCATCTAGAAAGGATGCTGTAAGTTTCGTAAGATTCAATATTAGAATAAACTGTAGTTTGATTTTGCCCCCGCTATTAAACCCAATGGTAGGATTAATATTTATTAATAAAGCTGCCACGACAGTATGCTGTATCAAATGTATCAACCCAGTTTTATGACATACGCGTAGTCACAATAATAGTGTCAGATTTCAAGGAGTTAAGTAAATATTCGAAAGAAACCAGTGACTACAATGTGGATACATAATGTTAAAATTGTTACGTTATTTAGGAGATCACTGTAATGTATTGGGAGGGGTGGACACGTAAAACATGCGGGGATCTAAAGGGGAGTTGGTTGGTCAGGACCCCAACTTCTCTTCTGGAAAATTCAAACTTAGTAAGTTTACATATTATAATTTCCATAAAAAAGACCTTTGACCCCTCTCCCTTCCCCGACAAGCAATATTAGTTTTCGTACCAAACTTTTGAAAAATTTCTGAATCTGCGTATGTAAAACCACTTGGCTTTGATACTGAAAGTACAGAAAAAGACTTAATTTGGAGGAATTTTCGGATTTCAAATAAACTTTCATATTTGCTATGACTTATTAGTTCAATCGGTTTTTACCGATAGATAAAGGGAAATTGCGATAGATATTCCTCCTAAAATTTTACTCGAGGCTATTTCGTGTTTGCAAATGACAAGGTTATTTGTCGAATATTTTGTCAACCAATAGTAATAAAACACGTATTGTGTTGATCATGACTTTTACATCAAACAATGTAAGGAAATTTCATATATAAATGCAATGGACGTTGTCGAAGATGGTATATCGGCGGAGATCGAACTCGGACAATTCTAACAAGGTACTCTCTCTCTCTCTCTCTCTCTCTCTCTCTCTCTCTCTCTCTCTCTTGTTTGTTAGTTACATATTATTGTATGTTTTAAAGAGGTTCGTTCCTCAGGTTTCAGGTAGCCATTTTGGGTCACCTCTAGTCTGAAAATTCTGCATCACATATTAATTATAGTAGTATATTTATATTTAACAATGCCAAATAAACTTTATTGAAGAAAATTGTTTAAATAAAATTACATTTTTACCGGGTTTAGTAAGGGGTATATTTTGTGGCGGAAGGTTTTAAAGAAGAAAATGAACAATTTTCATAACTCAGTAGTTTTAGAGTACTGTTACTTTAACTTCACAATTTTCAGCGCAGACCAAACTTCTAGATAGTTGATGTATTACGATATATTCATAATGTTCTGAAAAACATATTTGAACAATATTTTGATATTTCTATCGATATTTGTTGGCATATTTAGCTTATATTTCATAGAAGTTAAGAAAAAATTAACTCAAATTTTGGCCTAAAATTAGCTTATTTCATGCTATATCTCAAATTGTTGATATGTGACCCGTATTTTTTTTTTACTTTTACATGAGACATTAAATGTATGTCTATTTGTATGCAAAGTTTTGGAAAGATGACATTACTAATATTTTTTTGATTTGCGTTATAATTTGATTACTCCAAAATTTTGTAATAATCTTAATATCTGTTGTTGTGCTCATTATTTACTGGCATTTGAAGCCACCAGTAAAGCTTTTACTTAGATATTACTTTTATATTCACTACATGTGTTCAACTTTATACTGTATCAAAATGATAATTAAAAAATAGTTCAAACCATAAATATTTGTTTGATTTCTTCAAATAATCAATTTCCATGCCAAATTTTAGCAAAAATTTCAGGAAAATTATCATTTCTGTTTGGGGCCCTAAATTTCCAAAACAAATGGCATGTGACATTGGTCACAATTAAAACAAATGAACATTTTAGGTCCCCATCTTTATATCCAAGTGGTTTTCGGATGATTGGCATTACTAGTATTTCAGGTGCCAACCACCTTATTATTGTTTTAGACACCAAGAGACAATTCATATACCATGCATACATATGTAAGTACAAAGATGATTGATTTTAAGAAATATAAAAACAACGTCTTTAATATTGTTGAATTAGGTTTTCTCAAGAATACCTTGATATAATATGATATATATTTTTTTTACAATAATAAGACAGCAATATTATTAGTCTCCATATATAAAAAAGAACGCTTTGTTAACAAAAGACAGGTATTAATCCACATTTATCGACTTTAAAAACATTTTCAATTTCGTACATTCTTAATTTTAAAAAAGTCAAATAACTCATGATCGACTTTGTAGGAAAAAATAATATTTTTTCAATGAGAGTCCGGAATGCAGTGTTACGTTAGTCTACACAAAAGTCTAAGTAGCCGTAACTACCAAACCACCGCCACAAGTGAAAATGACAACGCGTTGAAATATTTAACCTCAATTTACTTCACAATATCGACACCAATTTATCTTCCATGTTTCATAGATTATATTCGCACGTGAACTGTTGCACAACAAACATATTGATCTTTGTAAGATTGTCAACAGTCAACATATGCATCCTAAATGGCCGCTTCAAGCATAGAACCTCGTTTTCGAGATATGGTAGACTGGTCCTCTGTCTCTATAGTACGAGATATGGAATAACGAAACAAAACTTATAAACTGATTGACCCCCTTTATTAGTATTTTTGCAACTAGCTCAAAATTGGAACATAATTAGCCCTTAATTTTTGCAATTTATATTCACATTTTTATAAGGATGCTTCGTGCCAAATTTGGTTGAATTTGGCTTTAGAGAAGAAGATCAAAAAGTAAAATGTTTACAGACGGACGGACAGAGGGACAGACGGACGGACGGACAGACGTACGACGGACAAGGGTGATCAGAAAAGCTCATGTGAACTTTCAGCTCAGGTGAGCTAAAAACAGGTTTTCTTAATTCATAGTTTTCATCACAGATTGCTAGGTTTTTTTTTGTTTTTTTTACAGACACCACTAAATCATTTTAAGGCTTTACCGGAAGTCCAATGCAACCGGAAGTGTTGAAGACTCGCCATGAAGGCAAAAACGTCATGTAACACGTATACATGACCGCTACATTAGAGTAACTCACCTTTCTGATAGACACCGTATAGCACGCGCAAATTCACAGCTAAATCTAAGAGTGAGAAAGTTCCTCAGCATCCGAATTTCGCAGAACTAGACCACATAAACAAATGAAATAACCTTTCACAAAGGTATTTTTTATTCAATCATGGGATCTCTATGAGATGCTGTTATTAGTGCAAATGGGTAACGTAAGAGGTATTAATGTTGTGATTTTTATATCTTAGGGTACCTGTACCTTCTTGATTTTTTCATTAAGCCCTTAAATAAATTTTGATTGAGTTTTGAATAAAAAACTTTTATATTTGAATAAAAAACTTTTATATTTGTTTTGGTCAAAATAATTGGAATTATGAACAGTATAATACAAACACTTGCCTTGGTCGTTAGAAATTTTGACTAGTATATAAATAACGAAATGCTTTCTTTGATGATTCATCCAGGTTATGAAAGTAGCGAACATTGCCGAAAAAATTTCCATAACTGTGGGATATGTACGTTTTTTGCACTGTAACCACCTTCATATCCAGCGTGATTCCCAAGAGAACATTTTATTGTTTAAATTTACTTGCAATGAAATAATATTGAACGATTACGTAAAGAATAAATATATTTACTTGGAACTTAGATAGATAAGCGTTATTTAAAGTCAGTATGTAGATAAAAAGGCAACACAAGCTCTAATGATCTTTTGACTGTTATTATTAACATACAGATTAATTAACAGTACAAAACATTAGCGTGCAGCACTATAAGCATAAAATGACATCACAATAACACAGCACACAATCACATTAATAGGACAACATATACAGGTACATGCAAGACACATATGTCAGATGATAGTACAAAGTCACATTTAAACGACATATATGAACAAGACACAGAAACATGTGTACAGACGTTTTACATAAAAATATTACATAGAGCTTGCTGGGTAACCACATTGCCATTCCAGGAGGCTATCATGGATTTAAATTGTAAAAAAGTTTGTTTGGTATTTAACATTTTCAGGTAGGGAATTCTAGAGAACTGGTGCTGCATATCTAAAAGACATTTTACCAAATAAAAACGTCATTCTTTTTTTTGGTATTTCTAAAATATTTTATATCAAAAATTGTATTTTACTTTCTTGAAAATCACTTACATTGTAGTTAGAAAAACATCTAGGAGAAAGATCATTTATGATTTTAAAAACATCCAATAGCCATACTACGCATTCTTCGGGATGGCAGTTTTGCTTTGTGTAATAATATTTTATAAGTGCTGTCAAAATCTTCATAATTAATACGTAAGGTTCTTTCTTGATTTTTTTTATTTATTTTTAATTGTTGGGCTGTTTCTTTGCAAATATTACTTATATGAACATCAAATTTAAACATAAAATGCATACAAACACCCAATAATTTAACGGTTTCACTACAAAAAATTTCAGCCTCATTAATCTTAAAAACAGGTTTTTTAGAACATGTTTTCTTGCCTAATGCAATTGCCTGGAATTTAGAAGGATTTGCCTGCATACTATTTTCTTTAAACCATTTTAAGAGAGCATAACTTTCATTTTGTAAGGAATAAATCAGAGTGTCAAAATCCTAATGCCAGTAGACCAGAGTATTGACATTTTAAAGCGTGAATTCTACACTTTATCTGTAAAATTCACACTTTAATCTATAAAATTTACACTTTAATCTTTAAAATGTACACTTTAATGTGTACAATTTACACTTTAATCCGTAAAATTCACACTTAAATCTGTAAAATTTACACTTTGATTTGTAAAATTCACACTTTAATCTGTAAAATTCACACTTTAATGTGTAAAATTTACACTTTAATCTTTAAAACTCACACTTTAATTTGAAAATATTACACATTAATCGATAAAAATCACAGATTAATCTGCAAAATACTCTGTAAACACTGCATGGCTGTCCTAAATAAATGTCCGGCATTTCTTTGATCATGTTTGAATAATTGAATAATAAACATTGCAATCGACAATTAGGTCTCATCACCAGTATTTAATTTTCCAAAAAGTGAAACAGTAATAATTAAATACTCTTAGACTAAATTTTTCAGTGTCACCTGAAAAAAAAAAGTTCAACGCTAAGCGTTTTTTTTAAAACACTCGTCTTTTAAATCAGATTGAAATTTGAACAGAAACTGAAAAGAAGTCACTGTGGTAATTTTGAAAAGATTGACGCTTGATTGTACTATAAACTTTAATCACCCTGTCTAGAAAATATTTGTTCCTGAATTTCAAATATATGTTATAAATCGTCATGCATTTTATTAAGGTCTTCCTTTGTTTTTCTTCAAATTTGCAGCATCGATAGAGAATAAAAATAGCTATAATTTGAAATGTTTAGAAGATGACTTTCATTCGTCAAACGCGTCCAATTTTTTTCTTTTTTAACTAATTTTTTAAGCAGTTTTCTCATAAACGCCTTTAGATTTAACTATGAGACTTTCAAAGATAAAAATATATGTTTAGAAGGGCGTAAATTACGGAAGCTTGAAAGTGACAGGTGGAAAATATATTTCTTAAGGCGGCTGCCACATAATTATCTGTCAGCCGCCACCTAATAAATGGCGGTCGCTACTTATTTATCTGGCAACCGCCACAAGTTCTGTAAAACACCCCCTTCTGTATTTTGCTATGTGTTTTAGTATTAATTTGTTTGCCTTTTATTTATCAGGCGGCCGCAACAGGTTAATTATCTGACGGCGGCAAAATAAGTAGGTGGCGGCCGCCGCTTATTTGTAGACCGCTTTATAACCTATGTGGCGGCCGCCATATAAATAAGAGGCGGCCGTCCTATAATTATCTGGCGGCCGCCACAAGTTAATTACCTGTCGGCCGCCAAATAAGTAGGTGGCCGCTTATCTGGCGACCGCTATATAACTATGTGGCGGCCTCCAGATAAACAAGTGGCGGTCGTCATAGCGGCTCCCACTTATGTATCTGGCAGCCACCACATAGTTATATGGCATTCGCAACATAAAATTTAGTATTATCTGTAACCATTTTTGTAAGTTTTGACTAATTGTTTGCTAAGATTTATGCAAACACACAGTATTCAAGCTTGCTAAATGTATATTAGACGTCACCTTTTACTATTGTAAAGCATAAATTTTATTCATTTGTATGCAGTACAATTTTATTTAATTATGTATTTGTGGTACGTACACAAATCAAAGTACTGAAAATACTTATACTGAATCAAGGTTTAGACAATATTATAGATAATGTTTATTCTTTGAATGAACAGTAAATCAACATAGTTTGTTATTTTGATTGTGAAATCATCAAAGAGCGTGGGGAATAAGCCGAGGCTTAAAACCACTTAAGTCAACTTGAAAAACCCAAAATTTATTTCTTACAAATATCCTTTTTATTTAATGATTTCACTGTATTTAAAACCTAGTTTGAAATATTCACTAATTAAAACATTTCAGTCCATAATGCTTCGATTAAGTCATCGGAAATGATTAAAACTATCCAATGTATGTGTATATATTAACAAATTTTAGAGGATAAAGTGTGAAATTTACACTTTCAAGTGTAAAATTTACAAATTAAAGTGTGTATTTTACGAATTAAAATGTAAATTTCACAGATTAAAGTATGAATTTTACAAATTAAAATAAAAATTTTACAGATTAAAGTGTAAATTTTACACTTTAAGGTGCAAATTTTGCAAATTAAAGAGTAGAAAATAAAAAAAAAATATGAAGTGCAAATGTGGCACTTATACGCTTCCGTATGCGCGTGCTATCATCTAGTGTAAAATAAAAGTCTTCTTCATTCACATGTTGTACACACATTTAAATATATATGAACCTGACGACTGAGTAATGATTGACAAAGTTTAGGTATACAAGCTTCCGAAACTGGAGTTTTATGGTTTTTAATAAAAAGTAAAAAGTTTTTAAAAAGTAATAAAAAGTATTAAAAAGAAAATGAAAAAGCATTAAAAATAAAATGCATTAAAACTGATTTAAAGTATGTACTACTGATAGGGTTTTAAGGATTGTTCAAGAGTCAACTGTGTTTAAGTGATTTTTTTTCACAATTTTCTTTTTAATTTTTTTAAACTTTAAAAGAACATTCCGAGAGCTTTATAAAATCAATATCTTTATCAGTACTTCAAATAATGTTTTTTTGATGTTTTAACACTGTGCTGAATAATAATGACATTGCCGAGGTGGTGGCATTTGTGCACCCGCTTTCATGCGGTTTCATACAAGTCCATATACACCAAATGAAAGCCATTTGTTAGAGTGTATCCACTTTTGTTTGTTAATAATTTACACTGACGTGTGGGATACTTAGTTTTAAAAACCAATATCCCATGGTAAAAAAATATTTTCTATTGGATAATTAATTCTCCTACCGGTGATTTTGATAATCCTGTATGATTTTCTTTATAAAAAATCCTACAGGAATTGTGTTTTCTATAGGATACAATTAGTTTTGTTATAGGATATTAAGATTTCCTATCGGGTTTTGAAATCCAATTGGAGTTTTGTTCATATCATATCGAAATTAAAATTCATATAGGAATATTCCGGTTAGAAATTTAAAAAACCTACAGGAAAAGTGTCTATTCCATGAATAAAAAATTCCCTGTAGGATTTTATTTTTTAAAGGTAAAAATATCACCTGGCATTTGAGATAAATCAGTAACAAAAGTGGTTATAAACTCTTTAAGCATTAGTCTAAATGTTTCATATAACAATTTTATTTTTTTCAACATGCACGTTAAACGGTGCAAAAATGCCATTTTTGAACGGACAAAATTATCTGGCACATTGTTCTTAAATGCTTTTTTGTTCGTTTTATTAAACCATATTCTTTTAAAGAAAAATATATGACATTAAGGAGGTTGTATTTTTCATCAAACTAAAAAAAAACGCCTTAGTCTAATTTCACTATTAGAACCTAAATAGATCATTTTATTGGTAACACACAATAATAAGGACGCACTAAATCACATAAAATGAATTTTTTAAAAAACCGAAAAGAACCACTTCATCTTCATGTAAAACTACAAAGGAAACTGTGAAACTATTTGATTAAGATTAGATGTTGTCATTAGACAGCAATACCAGCATTAAGTGTTTGCCCCTAAATAACACTGTCTTGTACCAGGTTTGGTAAAAAGAAGGGCACGTGCTATTTCTGGAAGTTTTTACAAATTATAATTTTCATAAAGGATGAGATCACATCGCATAATACACAAGACCGGCCTTTCATGTACGATCTGGAGTTGAATCGTTTGCATGTGAATTTTAATTTATCAATACAGTCCCTGAAACGTTCTACTTTCCCATTTTTCCGTGCGTTCACCGTGCACTCACAGTGCGCTCAGCGTGCGTTCACCGTACGCTCACAGTGCGCTCACCGTGCGTTCACCGTGCGTTCACTTGCGCTTTCCGCTCCGCTCCGTTCGCGCTCACCGTTCACAAAGCGTTCACCGTGCGCTCACTGTGCGTTCACAAAGCGTTCACTTTGCATTCACCGTTCGTTCACCGTTCACTTATCGTTCAGTCCGTTTTCTTTCATTTTCATTCGGAACTCCAAAATGAAAGGATCGGTCTTTGCGAGTCACAGCAAAATGGGCAAAGAACCCGTGCGTTAAGATGGTAGGAAACTTATATTACACATAAAACATCATTTTACTCGGAATTTAATCCGCAGAATTTAAAGTACACATCCTTGAGCAGGTCTGTTTTTTGTTGTTGTTTTTTATGACAAGAATTAATACCGTTGAATGTTCCTTTAAAGAAGTCATTTAATATACGTTTGAAATAATGCGATTAAATAATAAAAATAAAAGCAGTAATGTTTTCTTTAAAATTAAGACATTTCTTGACAATGATTTTCTCGGGGTGTCAATTTCAACTGTCACCCTCTCAAACAGGCGTTATTTATATAATGGTATATATTAACAAAACGATGAAGAGCATTGATGCACGCCACATGTTTGTCAATCCAAAAATGGCGTAAGTATGCAGATACTGTGAAAATTTTAGGTTAAACAATACAGCGATAAATTACTACACAAATTATATTAATTGCTTCATTTAAAGACTTCAGTCGTTTAAAAACAGAAGAATTCAATCAACGAATAATTCGAAACATATACAAATAGACAAAATTATAAATGAGAAATGGGCTTTGTATTTGTGTACTTTTCACAATTCATATACATAATTCCTTCGATGTCCTATCACAAACGTATCCATGCTCAACAATAAACTTAATAGATAAAATTAAGAAATGTAAGCTACATAGTAACTATAAATGCGTGTGAATTTCTAGATTAACAATTAATCCAAATGGTTTATCAATAAATGCGATGTTTTTTTTTAAAATGATGTTTAAAGTAATTATAATATCCCGAATCCTGATTACTTTAATCGCCGAACATATCAGCCGATTACCGATAAACTCACTTACGTGTAGTTACTTTATGATTAGAAAAAAAATGATGATGTTAATGTTTGTTTAAACAATAAATAGAAATTCTTTATCTGCTTTATTTGTTATAATACATATATCTAATGTAAACAAAAATGTAATCGCTTATTTGTTTGTTTACGTAATTGTGTACACTCCGCGTACGATTTAATATTAATTTCCGATGCACTGGTATTTAAGTTACCTCGTTCTAAAGATTTTCGGTTTTATGTATTAGTTAGACATTTTTATTAATACAATACACGATTATTCGTTGATAAAATTATTTTTGTCTTAAATGTGGTTTTATTTAACTCTTATTCCTAAACATAATTGGTTTGGTATTAGATAGGATAGGATAGATATTATTTACAGGATAATATGTACATGTAGGATACCGGTTATAGGATAGGAGAGGTTTGTTTTGTCAAATTTCACGATAGCAGCAGTGTACATGTAGTTTATTAGCTATTTTTTTCCTCATTACCGACGAAATACAATGTAAGGATAACTCCCGAGGCACTCCGAATAAATCGTTCATCTTGCGTTCACATATCGTTCACCGTGCGTTCACCGTTCACTTTGCGCTCCGTCTGCGCTCTGCGTTCGCTCATCGTTCACCGTTCATTAGCGTTCACCAAATTCTGTTCAGCCTGCGCTCACCGTTCGCTCAGAGTGAGCTTACCGTACGCTCAGAGTGCGCTCACCGTTCACTCACCGTTCAAGTGGGAAAGTAGAACGTTTCAGGGACTGTAATCTTTACATTTCATGTCATAGAAATTATGGTCTGAATAATTATTACAAACTCGGCGCTAGATTTGCTTTTGCGCGTCAACACCATCGGGTACTAGTTTTCCCCAACTCTTTGGTTAGATGTTTTTCACGTGGTGTACATGTACATATGTGTTTTCGATATGCAGAATAGGATTAATTTTTAACATGCATAAACCTTTCTTTTGTGGTGATCAGCTTAAGGAATTTATAGTGTGCTCTACTTGGATTATTATTATGATGTTAACCAATGCAAGTAAGCATAATACATGTAGTAGCACAATATTATGAGACACCGGTATACAAAAGTATTACTTTCACTTTCTAAATAAGTAATCTCCGTTTGCCAGCAAACTGCATCATCATCCTTTAATATTTAAATAAGCTTATTATTGTTACCTCTCCTATCGCATTTGTACAGTTTCTGTCATTTTAATTGCAAAAGTTATTTTTTCATTTTTCAGACTTACACTATTGAGTTGACACCAAATTGACCCTGTGATATTTTGTTTTTAAACAGGTCCAGTGCAATCTCTTGATTTAGCTATATAGCTTGAATAAGCTATATAGCTTGAATAAGCTATATAGCTTTATTAAGCTATCCAGAAAAGCTTGACAAAGCTATTTATATGCAGTTGAAAATAATTATTATAAGAAATAGACAAACAAATCACCATTCATTAACTTAAGTTGTTACAACTCATATTCGCACCATTGACCATTAAAAAAGTAACCCTAATTAGAGATAGTTTCAACATTGCAGTTTTTAAACACCATTGTTTAGGTAACTGTTCACCACTTTGTGTGCATTGAGGCATGGATAAAAATGCCATAACTGACCAAGGTACTCTGAATAGCTTAATTCAGCTATATAGCTAAATCAAGAGATTGTACTGGACCTGTTAAGTTTGTTTATTACATGTAAATAAGTGTAGAGACTTATCATGTTTATATGAGTTATAAGAGGGAGGAAGGGGTCTTTTTATTCCTAATGTATTATGAAGCATCAAATATAATGTGGGTCATGACCCTATGGGATTGTTCTGACCCCCATGGAACAGAAAAATACCTTGAAAATCCCACCACTAAACCATATATCTATTCTTGTTTCTAATGTCATTATGATTTACAAAATGGTGTAAAGTACATGACCCCTAGCAGTTGTCTTTAAAAAAACAACAGGACTGGTAGAATTCTTACCTATCATTAGAAATCATCCTGCATTTTCTTATCTGTTCTGCTTCCGTAACGTAAAAAAATGACGTTTATATGTGAAGGACAAAATCGAAGCCGATTCTGGCTTTAGTCTGGAATTGTTTACACCTGACTTAAGTTGATTATATAAACTATAAATTATGTAAAAAGTTAATTTATATACTACTTGTAGTTATCATTAGTATTTTTCTTCATAAAACAAAAATATAGGAAGTAAGTAAAATTTATTCACAGTTCACTAATGACAAATGCGGAATCGAAATCATTTATCCCATTCTGTCTACTGGAGCAGAGTTATATGCACTTCCGGTTGATCACTCCCTTTTGACCCTCGTTGGTCACGTGGGATGTGAGAGTATATAAGCAGCGACAACGGAGGTTGTTAGTCAGTTGCAATCTGAAGTTAAAGATGTTCACTTCGCAATAGGTGAGGACAAACCCTTGGTAATAGGATAAGTCTAACGTGCCTGAATAAGGCTCTCGAGACTTGATTTGTTATTATATTAGTTAGTAATAGCTGTTAGGGTTGATAGGAAGCGCGCGCTCCCTGATAGAGTGGGATATTGTAAATATTATTGATTAAAATATTTGATTGAAAAAATTGTAGTTAAACAATATATTTCTTAAATTGCTCAGGCAGAGCAGCCGAATATCCGAACGTAGAAACGTTTCACTAACTCTATTTGAAAGCAGTAGAAAAATTATTCACTGAATATTTGATTTTCTTAATATATAAATGCAAATTTTAATTTCAAACTACTAATTATCATGACGCAAGGTATCTAAATTGATTTTCACAGACTTCCTTGAGAAATATATCATATATATTTAAATATCACAATCATTTAATACTTATATGATTTTTATATCATTCTGATATGATAATATTTTGATATGATTCTCATATGAAGTAGCCTAATTATCATATAATTCGAATCATATCAAAATCATATGATACGGATTATATACATGTAATTCTTATATGAATCAATTTTCATATTATTCTAATGTGATTTCAATATTATTCTGATATGAAAAGCACTTCATATCAGCTTCATACATGTATGTGGCAAAATTGCCTGAAAAAGTTACCCAAAAAAATTTGATGAACTGAAGCCTTTTATCCCTTTTCATCGTAAAGTTTTTGTTTAAGCAATTCCGTGGCCTTAAAATGTCTTCTTCTGAGATTTCCACCAGTTTGATGTATATTCGCTGCGCCGTCTTGACATCAAAATTCAATGTAAAGTCGTTGTCAGATTTATATTGCTTGGTAAATATATTTGTACCATATCCGTATTTCAACTCGAAAATTAGTGATACTTGATCAAAAGTTAGTCGCAAAAGATACTGTAATTCTACGGACACTTAGAAAGTAGATGTTTAAGTTCTTTAATCTCCGAGTTCATGCCTGCGCCGGGTAGCTCGACCACCGACTTGTTTATCTAACGTCGTAAGCCAAATATTAAATATTCTTTTCATATTACTTTGTTTAATTATTTTTGGGGGTTTCTTTAATGTTTATGCCAATTTTCACCAAAATTCGTCACTTAGAAGGGGAAATATTTGAGTTGTCTCAATAATTTCCGAACAACCCTCGTATATCTAAATAACAACCGGTCAAAAAATACCAAACTTTTTCCAACTTCCTATCACAACTTGGAGAAACTTAGTTGTTTTCTTCCAAACAGTACATGTAATTGCCGGTAATTTTATTTTATCAGCAATGGCTCAATCACTTTTATCTCATAGCTACTACAAGAAATGAATTTATAATTCATGCTTTCGGATTTTATTTCAACCTCAACAGATCACGGCTAGTTTGACAAACAGCCAAATAATAATGACTACAACTAGCTCATAAATATCTGTCGAGTCCCACAATCTTTGTTTTAGTCTTTTTCAGCATTTACAGTTTTTTTTGCATGCTTCCCTTCTGGAACCACAATTATCGTTGAAAGGGTTGGCCTTGCACTGTATATACCTCCACTGACAATTACCTTTACATACTTGACAATTCACCCAATTATTTATAAAACCCTCGGAGACGTCCACTGTCATCAGGAAAACAGAGAGGAGAAGCAAAACGGCAACCTTTAAAAAAAAAAACACGACATAGTTACTCAGCGTTGTCCATTTAACCATGCATTCAAGACGCGTTTCATGTGCTTAATTTTCAAAACATACTCTGCTTACTTTTTTCGTCTTGTTTTTTCCTTTTTAAACATATTGTTAAATGTAAGTTTTACATTATTGTGGAAATATTACCCACATACTATTCTAAACTTTGAGCAAACATTTTTTAACAAGTGTGTTGACGAATCTACTCCCTTCCGTTTCTTTTCTTAATCTGCCAAAAGATGTTTTCTGTTTTAAAGAAACTACGCAGTGAAACACCGATTTAATATTGTGGTCTTATTCTATTTTTATAAAAATAATCATTTAGCCCTCCTTATAGTAACATTACAGCGCAATGTTTATCTAAATTTCACCGCCATTGATAGGAAATTGTGTGTTTATGTGAAACGAAATTAATTCATTTTAAATCAAATTTAATGCCAATTTTGTACAACAAATTACATACGCATAGTTTACCAAAGATGTTTATTATACTTTCATGTTAAATACTGAAATCTGATTGGTTTAGACGCAGTTGACAATCTGTTCTAATACCCTCAGCGTTAGCAACACACTTAGCAACGGGCCGATAGAACGAATTGTTACATGCGCGTAAATTATGCGCGTACGGTTCGCCGTAGAACTCGCGTCTTTTCTATATAAAAGCAGTAATTTGCTATAAAATTAAGACATTCAGTATAATAAAATAAATAGTGCCTGTTTGGGAGGGTACCAGTTGAAATTGACACCCCTCGAAA
>WFKH01003881.1:6210476-6235794 GCA_016163765.1 Magallana hongkongensis | reverse complement strand
CAACTGGTACCCTCCCAAACAGGCACTATTTTTATATTATAATAAATATACTTAAAGATTTCTGCATTGTGTATATTTGTCTGTTTTCGGTTTACCTTTAAGAAAAAGTTGACTTTATAAATATATCTCCAACCGTTATGAAAGGAAAAAAATACATAGATAGATAGATAGATAGATAGATAGATGATCGATAGATAGATAGAAATGTTTACCTTGTAAGAGAATGTGTACGTTCCTCTGGACACTGCAGGTATGATTTCTTTGACAGTTTTCAGACACATTTATACAAAATCTGACATACAATTTTTGTTATTGTTATATAAGTCACGATCAGCACTTGTGCTTGCTCTGAGCAGTATGTTGACTTTAATGAATGATTGTGACATCAATCATTAATTTATGCATGTCATCTAAATGCGTGTATGACTTGTCCCGAATAGTTATGTAATTCAAGATAAAAAGATAAAACTCTCTCTCTCTCTCTCTCTCTCTCTCTCTCTCTCTCTCTCTCTCTCTCTCTCTCTGTGCATATTATAAAGTTTTCCGTTAAGTTCAAAATGTATAGAAGATGAAAGATTTTTAGGGAAATTTTATTTCTTTTTTGTCTAATATGGTGAGAAAAAGGATACATCGAGGCCTAACTTTTTTTTGAACATCCGACCTTAATATACGTATATTATAATTTTTTTTAAAAAGACGATAAGTGTAACTCTGGACTGAGTTTAATATTTATTATTACACTGTTATTTCAAATATCGATACCATTTTATTTTATTGCAATGGTTATTTTATAAAAAGATCGTAGATTGAATACATGAAAGTTAATTTTTTTTTCCAATGACAAAAAGTGAGTTGCAGTGATGACAAACAAGTCCTTGATTGATATCTATCCACCAGCTTGTTTTCATCCGAATTCAACATAGCAGCTTGCTGTTTGAAGCTTAGGGGTTAATTGCAAAAGGGGTTGTTATACGTAATGTACCTTATCTGACAACTTCCAGTTGTATTTATATATGAGTTTCCGTACATTGTTTGATGTATAAGTCATGATCAATCATCACTATTGGTTGACAAAATATTCGACAAAATAAACTTGTAATTTGGAAACACGAAATAACCTAGAGAGTAATGAAAACAATTCTGCGTTCATTTAACTTTTACTAAAAGTAGTTTCATATAACTGTCAAATTATCAAAATACACGAAATAGCACTATATATATGAGAAATAGCATGTTATTTATAAGTTGCCGTTTAACACTAGGTGGATTGTTTGGAGACATCGGAGCAGATCGAACTCGTACACTTCTGACAGGTACTCTCTCTCTCTCTCTCTCTCTCTCTCTCTCTGTATAATGTGCATATATTATTTTGAATTCAATTATGATTTTCAGAAATATGAAACAAGGGTTTATTATTGTTGAATTAGATTTCATCAGAAAGGCCTTGATAAAATATGTGTAAATTTCTGCAATGATTAATGTCTCCATATAACATTAAGGACGTGTTTTTTTAATGGAAGACTGAAAATAATCCACATTCATTGGTTTATTGAAACATTTCCAATATCAGAAATTCATTCTTTTTTCCAAATTACAAAAAGCTTAAATAAATTATGAACGACTACGCAAGAAAAAGAATTCAATTTTCTGTGTTAAATAAAATTAGATGTCCATGTTAACAAAAGACAAACGTAAAATAAATATAGTTCCGTGGGAGTGTGAAATACATTGTACGTTAGTCTACATTAAAATCGTAGTAAACCATGTATTGCTTTTTGTAGGAATATGCGGTTCTACTTCTAATGACAGTGGTTGTATCAGAGGGTTTTGTATTGTGAGATCCAGGAAAGCCACTTTTAGTGAGAATAAACGGACGATCAAAACTAATTGAATGCTATTTCTGCAATCCCTATCCTTGTACAAACCCACCCGATTTATGTCGTCATAAAGAATATCCTGACCTCGCGGTAAGTATTCCATGCAAGCAAAAATGTTGGATGTCGAATATATGTTAAATGTACTACAGAACTTGTTTTTATTTACATGCGGTACATAAATTGTAATTTAAACAGTAACCGTGTAGTGAGCAACCAGCGTGCTAGGTTCCGTTCGTCATCGAAAGCAAGATTTTTGTCTTGCCTAGATGGTCGAGTGGTTAGCGCGGAGGCCGCTCACCGCTAGGAAAGTGGGTTCCAGAAGTCGTGAGTTCAAGCCCCGGCCGGGGCTGTGGTGGAGCTCCAATATAGTGAATTTCTCTGTGCTTTATGTATATCTATGTCATTCACTATGGGCAGGTATATGTCAATTTGAGAGTTATTGCAATGTTTGTGCTTATTATATGTATATGCCTATGCAATGTGTATCGTTCCGATCCTCTCAAATTGTTGTTTAACTGTATTCCACCTGTATCTTAAACGACCGTGTAGTGAGCGACCAGCGTGCTAGGTTCCGCTAGGTTCCGTTCGTCATCGAAAGCAAGATTTTTGTCTTGCCTAGATGGTCGAGTGGTTAGCGCGGTGGCCGCCCACTGCTAGGAGAGTGGGTTCCAGAGGTCGGGAGTTTAAAGCCCCGGCCGGGGCGGAGGTGGAGCTCCAATACAGTGAATTTCCCTGTGCTTGATGTATATATATAATTGATTTTCTTTCTTTCTTTTTTTGGCACCTTTTTTAGGCCTACAGTATTGAATTTAAACTTATTTGCTAGGAAAATTATTACTTGAGTGGAATTGCCACAATGAATTAGATGGAACTAATTTTAGATGCGCATGATGCAACTTCCTGGATGGTGTTGAGTCTGTTTGTCAACATATAAAACCCACGTGTATTTGGGGGTAGGTATGTTTACTATCAACATCTCTCTTAGAAGCTGCATAAGGCGTTATTTTTCTGATCTCAAATTTTTCTTGAAGCATTTGACAATAATTTCTCTTTCATTAATAATATGCTGAGAGTAAAGTTAATCAATTAACTTAATTAAAGCTATATAGTAACATATAGTGAAATCCATTCCTTTTGTGAGACCTGAGAAACATGTAACTTTTGTTTAGAGTGATTTTTTTAATTTCAGAAGTTTTTTCCTTCTTTATAAAAAGATCAACAATGGCGGATAAACAATGCAGGATGCTGTCATGTCATCAACGGTGAAATCTGACACTTGTATTCCTGTATTTCTACCAATCGTCTATGTCCTCTTTGTTGTGTACGTCAGACAGGTTAGAATATCAAGATAATGTTTGAAATTATTTTAAAAAGATAAACAATGAAAAATAGAACTTATTTACATGTACAGAGTCCCTCATATAAAGAAATGTCACATTTTGCACAGGCACATCATTCACGTACATGTATCACCATACATTTAGTGCATATTAAAACATAGCAATCATTAAATGTAACAAAATTCACATGATAAGTATAATATGAACACTTCATACATGTTAACTTCATACAGCCCCCCACTAAGCCACCACCCACCCATCCTTTCACACTTTACTACTTCCTGCTTAATTTTGGATCTGTTGGTGATTTACTATCAGTATCTTTAGACTTTTTATCATAGAGCTGATATCTTTAAGATCTGTAGAATTTTATTTGAAATTTATATGTTAACAGTTTTTGTTTCATTTTAAAGTAATTTTGCCTATTGCGCTGTATCAGACGGTGGAGTACTCTACTTCCTTTTACAACAGGTGTCCCTACAGATTCACAGACTTCCAATGTTGAATTTCCATGACCCCGATAGACTGAGTGCACAACTTTATGTATTCTACTTAAGTTTCAAAATTTCTGCTACTTGTAATACATTTTGGATTTGATTTTAAATATGCCCTATTCACAGATTCAGTTTTTTTTGTACAAGTATGATATTTAACTCTATCAAGATAATTCGGTCCAAAAGTCAAATTCATACTATCTTTTAACAAGCATCTATCTTCGTCGGTCATGCTTAATTCAAAGTCACTAGGCAACACTGAAGAGTTCCACTTGTTGTTTTTCAGTCCGCGATAGGAAAAGGAATGAAGTTAGCAGGACTTTCCGCACTGTCCTTGGTAGCAGTTGATGATGGAACCGACAGCAATAGACATAGCTTCTGTCATCAAAGGTAATCTCCGGAGTAGTGTTTGTAACCGTGTTTTCGTACTCGGTCCTGCATCTAAGTTTTAGGTCCAGGGCAAATCTTCTCTGCATGGATTCCCTATAATGGCTTTGGTTCTTCCCGGAAACATGTGACTGCTGAATGGAGCCTTAGGAGTCTGTTTTCTTTGAGAGTCAAAGAAGTGGTGCAGGTCTTTGGGATTTTCAATGACATGCCCTTGCTTTTCAGATGCACTGGAAGCAGCGGCACTATCTCCATCACTGGTGAAATGGGAAATGACGAGTGGACAGTCATCACTTTGCAGCTCACAGATGCATTCCGCAGCCCATCTTTTCCATCTCCAATAGTGGTCTCTGGAGGAATGGTTGCAGTGCAATCTTCATGTCCTGGGCAGGTAACTTCCTTTCCCTTGGCTCTAAGATAGGCGCCTTTCTTGCACAGTTTATTGCCACAAAACACTGCCACAACATTCTTCTCTTCTTGGTGACATTTTCACTTAGAGTGTAGGTCACTTGTGTGGCAGCTTGGAATGGTGTTTTCTCGATGGCACTGAAGGTGGCATTATTATACCGGGCATCTCTTATAGGTGTATTGGCAAGTCCACATTTTTCGTTCAGGTCTTGAATGTCCAGCCTTATTTTCTGCATGCTTTTTTGTTTACATCAGTGATGATTTTGCCCACTTTGTTGAAGGTCTGTTGAATGTTGGTGGCTGATGCTGGTTCGATGTTTGCGCCATGAAGCACACCACGCATACCCTCTGTTGTAAGGCTGGTGCCCAGGTGACCGACAGCCATGGCCTCATTAACCTGCGCAGCTTTTCGTCACCTTCCAGATCGACTCACTTGTACAGTTTTTCGTGGTGGCTTGTGTAGTGGCACTTCTTACATCGAATGGAAAGGATCCATGCCAGGCCTCTCTTTTCCTCCCCATGCTGGTTCCAGTCCAGTGAACCGCCACATTCCAAGAATTTCTGTGGGTGCGTTATAAATGCATGGTTCCATAGTTTAGCAGTTTTTTCTTGATGGAGTACGTTGGAAAGTTTGGGATTTGGGTTAGGTGACACTGCTTCCATGTAGGAGTATACTGGCTGCACTTCACTCGGCCCGGGTCGCAAAATCTTCATCTCGCTGCTTCTTCGCTCTGCATCGTTAACTGTGAAAATTCCATTCTTCTATTGCTGTACAATGTCCTGAAACATTTCTTTACTTAGCTTCTAATAGGACACAGACACTGGATCGGGCTGGTGGTCCTTGTACCTTTCTGGCCCTGGTTGTGAGGAATGATTTTTTTTTGTACTGATGTTGATGCAGCCACTTTGGTCCCTTCTTTGGCATGATTGATATTGAATTGTAGCCTTCTATACTTTTTCTCAGAATATGATGTTGTGTGTGGTGCAAATTCTTAAGTATTGTAAACCTTCATCCTGTTTATTTATTTTAGAGCTGCCATGTCTTCTAAGAAAAAAACTCCATCTTGATGACTGATGATAAAGCCTCATCACCCCTCATTGCTTAAGAACCCCTTATTTTAATCACTTGCCATTAATCAGTGACCACCGTTATCAAAGCTCCAAGGTACATTATTGAAGCCTCTTCTGGTATAATTTTTTCCAATCTCTGACTTTTTCTTAGAATAACAATTAACAACTTTTTGCTAATTAATTCTAAAATTTAAGTCATCTTCCTGTTTCTTATTTAATTAATGTCTATTAATTAGAGTTGAATTTTTTTTAAAGCACATACACATAAATTCTAACATTTCAGGTTTTATTTCATTCCAAGTTCTTTTCTCAACAACTCACTGGTTAAATTTTTTTTTAGTTTTGAAATTAAGTACTGTAGATGACTTTTAACGGAAATTTACTCAAGAATTCAGCAATCCGTTGAGAAGAGTTATCTTCTAATTTTTAATCCTTTAGGGTCAAAAGTATTTTTTCATACACTAGCATATGAGAAATGGATAACTACTAGACATTCTGCAAATTTCATTAAATTTCTTTTCTTTCTTCCTCTTTTTGGCACCTTGAATTTGGACTCATTTGCTAGAAAAATTATTACTTGAGTGGAATTGCCACAATGAATTAAATGGAACTATTTTTAGATGTGCATAATGCAACTCCTGGATGGTGTTGAGTCTGTTTGTCAACATGTGAAACCCACGTGTATTTGGTGGTAGGTATGTTTACTATCAATTATCTCTCTAAGAAGCCGCATAAGGCTTATTTCTCTGATCTCATATTTTTCTTGAAGCATTTAACAATAATTTCTCTTTCATTAATAATATGCTTAGGGTATAGTTAATTAATCAACTTAATTAAAGCTTTGTGAATTAAGAACTCTATTATTCATAATAATTATATTACGAAATGGCATAATTTTATTTTTTTGATTTAAATATAACTGGGTTTTTTTCGTCTGCAATGATGCAAAATGTCAATATAACTTCTGTAAATGTACGAGATTTAAACACTTATGAAAAAATAAACAAATTTTTTACATGGGTTAATCAAAGTAAAATTGATGTTTTATTATTACAAGAAACGCATGTTATAGAAAAATTTAAAGAAAAATATGATACTAACTGGAATGGTATATCGATAATGGTTTTTCAGACTCCGCTTACAGCAGAGGTGTCTCTATACTTTTTAGAAAAGAACTAGATGTTCAAATTCTTAATACACATAAATCAGAAGACGCATGAAAAGTTTTAGTAAATGTGAAATTAAATGACGAGATATTAATTTTTGACAGTATTTATACACCAAATAGTGATAATGCCAGAATACCCCTTTTAAATAGACTCAAAACTTTCATCACATGTAATCACAAGAAAGTAAAGTATTTTTATGTGGAGATTTCCACTGTTTACCGGAAAAGAAAAATGATAAATCTTCGAAACGTTTGTTAGAAATATTACATCAGCTGGATTTTAAAGATCTTTGGCATTTTAAAAATCCGCATAAAAAAGGACGCACGTGGTGTGATCCCGAGAATACCCCCAAAAGCAGAATTGATTATATCTTTGCTAAAAATGTTAATCTAAATCAGATAAAAACGTTTGTTGTAAGACACGTACCGGGAACACATAATAATAACACAAGAATGAGTGACCATAGATATTTAAAAATATGTGCCAATTTCAATACATTAGAACGAGGCTCAGGCTACTGGAAATTAAATATCTCTCACTTTGAAAAAGAAGATTATAAAGAAGGTATAACTATATCTTTAATCAGTTAGATGATACTCTAGACGCTTCTTCGAAATGGGAACTATTTAAAATAAAAGTTCGGGATTTTTCTATAATATATGCCAAACAGTCTAAAAACAACTTAAGATATAAGATAAAATCAACAGAAAAAGAAATAGATTATATTGAAAACTTACCTAGTTCAGAAATAGACATGAATTTAAAAAGAAGATTGGAATCAGATTTAGATGCATTATATAATGAAATAGCTAAAGGAGCACAAATTAGATCTAGAACAAAATGGATAAGTGAAGGTGAAAAAAATACAAATTTCTTTCTAGGACTAGAAAAGAAACACCAAACAAATAATACCATATACGAGTTAAAAAGAGGTAATGAAACCGTTACATCTAATTCTGATATTTTAGAAGAAATGTCAAAATTTTATGAAAATCTGTATCAAACTTAAAAAATTGAAGACGAAAAAATATGTGATTATTTAGCGGATTTGAACTGTCCAAAATTAAAGAAGAATGAAAAAGTTATACTAGATTCTATACCTACACTCGCAGAATGCAAAGAAGCTATAGATAACATGAAAAATAATAAATCTCCTGGGTTAGATAGATTACCAAGTGAGTTTTATAAATGTTTTTGGAAACTTATTAGTCCTTTATTTTATGATGTGCTAATGCAAATATTTGAAAGGCGTGAACTGTCATTTTCACAACGTTTATCATTAATTACTGTTCTTTTCAAAAAAGGAGATACGAAAAATCTAAAAAAAAAAATTACAGACCTCTTAGTTTGACAAACACTGACTACAAAATTATTGCGTTTATATTAGCAAGAAGGTTACAAAAAAGTTATTAATAATTTAATCGGTAACGAACAGACTGCATACATCAAAGGTCGTTTTATTGGCGCCAATGCCAGAACTATTTTAGATATTTACGAGTGCTGTATGGAATGATAAAGACGGATTATTATTGTTTTTAGATTTCGAAAAAGCATTTGATTCGGTAGAATGGAACTATTTATTTAAAGTGCTTAAAAATTTGATTTTAGAGATAATTTTTTTTCATGGGTAGAAATACTGTATACTAATCCAATTTTTAGAATAAAAAACAGTGGTTGGATTTCAAAAACAGGCGAAATGTCGCGTGGTATAAGACAAGGATGTCTTATTTCAGCTTTATTGTATTTATTCATTGCAGAAATTTTAGCTATAAAACTTAAAATTAATAATGATATAAAGGGTATAAAAATTGCTAATATGAGTACAGCAATAAAAAATCTACAACATGCAGATGATGTTACCTTAGCACTTAGAGGCATGCTTTCCTTAGACAAAGCCATTGAAACAGTAAAATATTTCTGTGATCATGATGGATCCAAAGTTAACTTAAACAAAACACAATGTATACTTCTTGGAAAACTTAAAGATAAACATTTAAATATTGGCGAGATTAATGTCACAAACGATGCTGTAAGATGTCTAGGAATTTTTATTGGACATGATAAAGAACAATGTTTTGATTTAAATTGGAAAAAAAATTACGATGATATGGAAAAACTTTTTGAACCCTGGAAAAAAAGAAAGCTTACTATTTTTGGAAAAACTTGTATAGTAAATTCTCTAGCTATTTCAAAACTGATTTACAATAGGGTCGATTTTACCTATCCCTAATCAAGATTTTTTAAAAAGGATCAAATATAGCATTTTTAATTTTATTTGGGATAAAATAGATAGAATAAAACGAGATACAATAATTGGCAAAATTGAGGACGGAGGTGTTGGTCTGGTAGATATAGAACTGAAACTTAAGGCTATAAAAGCATCATGGGTAAAAAGACTTGTAGATGAATCTTGCATGCTTAATAATATATTTCAAGGGTATATAAAAAACACGGAATTAGATATTGATTATTTACTATCAATGTCTGAAAGAAAAATTGAAAATATTGGATGTTTTTTAAATCTACCTACTGTGTATAAAGAAATGCTGTTCGAACATAAGGGACAATCATTATTTTTTAAAAACTGGGTAATGAGTAAAATTTTGTATGTCAAAGATTTATTCAGCAAAAATGGTGAATTCAAAACACTTCAAGAGCTTTCAAATGATCTAAAGAAGAAAAATAATTGGTTGTGTGAATACAATATCTTAAAGAAAATAATCAAGAAAAAAGTGAGCGTTTTGATATGAAGTGTTGTTTTTATACAAAAATACTGAAAAGAAATGTTTATAATTTTCATAAGGGAACATTTGATATATTCGATAAGAGATGTAAATTTTACTATGTAAACTTGCTTCATAAAAAACTCCAACCACCTTGCTACCAATCTGCATTAAACAAATTATTTAATATTGGCAGAGAAAATTGGAAAGATATTTATGAAAGCAAGGTAAAGAACATGTATGACAAAAGACTTAGTGAATTTAATTAAAAGTTGTTAAATAATATTTTGAATTGTAATTCCTTTCAATACAAATTTAAATCAATGTCTAATGCAAACTGTGAATTCTGTCCGTGTGAAAAGGAAGATATTAAGCACCTTATATACGAGTGTCTATATGTACAAAGACTGTGGCCAAAATTGAATAGTATGTTGAATTTCGAAGTATGTTGGAAACACATCATTATAGGCTTCTATTTAGAAAAAAAATTAAAAACTGTATTTTTAAATACAATTATATCATATGTATCATTTGTGATTTATAAATATAAAATGACATGTAGAATGAAAGAAAATTTTCGATCATGTAACACACTTTAGAATTTTTTTCAAAAGGTCTCTCTCTAAAGAAATGGACTTGATGTTGAATTTTTCAAAAACAAATATATATAGAAGGAAAATAGTAAAATATATTCGATTGTTATAATTTGTTTATTAGTTAAGATTTACCTGCTTGTCCTGACCCAGGGCAATCAGATATTGTAAAGGGTTGCATATTTCTGAATAATTTATATATCAAAAGAAATAAAAACTTAATAAAAGCTATATAGTAACATATAGTGAATTAAATTTCTTGTGTGAGACCTTAAACTCTGCACATTACGCTTCTACTAAAACTTCCGTTGTGTATATCAATTGTCTATTCTTTTGTTTGACCATGATTAGACAAACACTGGAACTAACACAGAATATACAAGATGTACATACGCGAGTTTGCTGCATGTAACAGGGGCCCGAGGCAATATTAAAAAATGTATCTATTTACAGTTATGAAATTGCCGCGAATTGCTTCAACTGAAAACGTCCGTTGTATACATCAATATGTAGATATATATTCCTTTGATTGTTCATCGTAAAAAAAACTAGAAAGTAGCAAACAATATTAAAGATTTGTAGTGAAACAGGTGCCTGAGGAAATGTTTGGACTTTATACTGTACAAGAAAATGCTATATGATTAATCAAAAGTAGATGTACACTTGTTTAAATTAGAAATAATTGAAATATATGAATACTCATTTATCATACCTGTTTTTGTTAGGGCTATTAAAATGAAATGAACATGATTATTTGTTTTTGAAACATAATTATGTTTTACGACCGACTTCTATTTTATTTTAATTTTAATGGCTTATGGTGAATTTTGAATAATAAATTTAGTAAAACATGTGGCCCTTGCTTGTAGCATGTAAAACTAGTATAAAATGCACATGTAGGTATAGGAAATATACAGCTGTAATTATCATTTGTGTTCCCGTATTTTCCCTTAACTTAATACAACGTTTTAAAGATACGGTCTAAATGAACTGATCATATGTAGTTGCATCAATAAAATAAATTTAAATAATTGAAGCAATTTTTTTTTAAAGTGTCGACCTCAGGGTCTTTCAGGACTTCCTCAGTACCCTCAGTGCCGAGCGCAGGGCCACTCAGGGTTTTCTTAGTACCCTCAGTGCCGACCTTAGGGTCTCTCAGGGCTTCCTCAGTACCCTTAGTGCAAACCTTAGGGCCATTCTGGGTTTTCTCAGTGCCACTCAGGGTTTTTTTTATAGCCTCGGGGTTTTTTCATTACAGTAGTAGTGACCCTAACTTTTTTTAAAATGAGGATGTGTCATGTCATGGGGTGTCTGCATTAATGTTGTATGAGGTACTTTGTTGATTTTCACACAACTTTCAGTAGAAACATGCATCTGTATTTTAAATTGAGGAAAAGCTTTAAATATTGTATGTGTTCATTTCATATAATCAAAAAAACCAAAAACAAAAAAAACGGTGAACAAATTAATCATTTTCCGATTGTTTTAGCAAAAGTATATGTTATCAACAGTGAATTGTATATCATCGACATATGTTTACTATATTCTTTAATTGAAATAATACATTTGTGGTTAAAGTTCCTCTATCAACTAGTCGTATTTACAAGATATAATTCTACAACCACTTGTGGTAAACATATTGCATAACCAATATTCTGAAGGTTAAAAACGTTGATACTGGTTTCTGCACGTTTCCTTCGTATTTCTGCAGACTGTGTGTACGGACGATGCTTAGGGGCGTTATTAACTTTAAAACAGTTAAATAAGGAAAATGATACCAACTTATTTATAATATGAAATAGTTTTGTTTAACTGTTTTTGCCCTTTTAGTTAGTGATTCAAAATACCTGGATGTGACCCGCAATAAACTAAAGTGATAGTGCGATAAGATCACAGGTCAAAGTCACTAAGTCAAAGATAGAATTGTTTAGGACGCCAAACAATTTACTAGCATCGTCTTCTTTCTGTTGATACAAAACATCCAGTTTTAAATTGTTATTTAAATATTGTGCATCAAAGATACAAAAAATTATTCGGAATACTCCAATGAATGGATATAAAATAAATTGATACTAAAGGAAACTTTCATAATTCAATCTGGCTTTTGTTAAAGCTTTTATTATTGACATAGATAGATCATTTTGTCAGTTGTCACCTATTAACAATTAGCACAATGTCCAACAACATAGAAAGACCATTCTCGATTATAGTTATAAACAAAGAAATATTGTACGAATTATGATGTACTTGCATGTCTCAATCGCTGATAATGGTATAAAACAAGCAGTTTTATTTTGAAAATGACTTTTGCAACAAATTGACAGAATTTGGTAGAATGGTTGATCTACATGTTTGCTGTAAAAGGGCGATTCTGCTTCTTAATTTGAATGAATCACGAAAAAACATTTTGTTTTTCAAAATTGGAAATGCCTCTTCTCTATTTAAAAACATTTACGTCTGTGGAAGGTGTGCGGATAAATCGTATTTTCCTAAATGAACAAACAAAAGTTAGAGTGACAAGATTTATTTGAGACTATTTAGCTCATTTGAGTTTAATAACAACAAAACATCGCAAAATTTACTATTTCAGATTTCTTTTGAAAGACTTAGTCCTCCAAAAATATAAATTTGTCATTTTTTGAAAAATTGACATTGACTTGTCTGTCCCATCTCTCTTTATGACAAACGTTAATTATATATAAACATAGTGGATAATAAAGTGGCCATGTTATATGAAATGAACAAATAAGTTTTTTTTATTTTGATTAATTGTTTGGTTGTTACGGTTTGTGAACCTTCCTTTTGGACCGTATTGATTTTTTACAGTTTTTTTTCGCAGACTGACACTTAGAGCTTTGTAATAAAAAAAAAGATGAATAATGGCTTTGGTGAAGGTAATAAGATATGAAAAGACTAATCGTCGACGATGACTCTGATAAAGACCGTAGAGTACACAGGGGATTTCGCCACATATAATTATCATATCAAAATGATATGATTCTGATATAATTGCGCTGATATGAGATGATAAAAAAGGGCATCATATTAGAATCATATCAGAGATATCATATGAGAATCATATAATCCTGATATGAAAATTATATAATAAGGGCATCATATCAAAATTATATGATCGCTTATATAATAATTATATAATTCTTATATGACAACCATGTAATTTTGACATCATATGAGAACCATATGAATATAATATGTGTGCAAACTATGGTTTTGCAGCGCAAAATATGCCCCATAATTGACATATGTTAAACCTAAGTAGTAGATAAAATACATAGAATGTATACTATCCACATGTTTAACATGCAAATACATGTAAACCTCTTAATGTTTTCAGTCTTTAAAATCATTTGTTGATACTCCTCAACTTGCTGTTCTAACCTCCTTTACTTGTTATCCAATTTTCACATCAATCGATCTTGAGAAATTTCATTCGTTTTGCTTTCCAAGCCACTTGAGTTTATCTAAAATTATAGCTAGAGAAAAAAACCACAACATTTCTCAGAATTAAAATAAATTTAATTCCTGCAAATGATAACATATAGATATGTTTATTCTTCTTGTTATTTGGTGCTTCATTAGTTTTCTAAAAAAGAAACATATTTTGACACTTAGAAATTAAGATATCAGTGTTTATGATTTGTAAATTAGCAAAATACTATGGTACATATGTAGCTTCTATATGCGACGATATGTAACTGCTATTCACCAGATTTGGTGACAATTTGTTGCAAATAAAACATGAATTTCCCATCCTCTTACACATTTATCTCCCATGTAATAATGTTTGCTAAATCATTACATTTGCAAGCTCGGAGAGAGAGAGAGAGAGAGAGAGAGAGAGAGAGAGAGAGAGAGAGAGAGAGAGAGAGAGATACCCTATATAAAATGTCCAACATCAGTATCAATTTGACAAAATAAAGTATTACCCCAAGTTCATTTAGCCTTTCAAGTCAGTCCTTCCACTTCTCCCTTCTGATGCATTAACCAAAGCACAAGACAAGTTTGGATTTTATCCTGAAATGTTAATGCAACTTCAATGTCTCCATGCTTAAGACAAAGAACATAACAGCTTTTAGAATCAACAAAAAGCAAAATCATTCATGTATTGTTAACTATTAAATTAAGTGAGCTTTCAAAAAGTTTAAAATCATTCTGGAAAGTTTAAATATAAGCATTAACAATACAGTTAAATTTTAACTTAATTTTCATGATGTCATATATGTATCATACCAGATTCAGTAAAGGACACAACCTTTCTATGAACTTGAGGAGAATGCCAGGATCTTGGAATTATAGTCATACATGTACATCTTCAGACTACATCCAGCCAAATCTTAGTAATAAGCTTGTGTACTATAAAAGTCATTTGCTGAAAAATATAAAACACAAAATAAGATGATAAATACAAACATAGTTTAAATACATTCATATTAAAAAAAAATACTGACTTTCACACTACAATATTACTGAAGGTTTAGTAGAAATAAATGTCATGCTACTATTTTGAAGATGTGAACAAATTGTGAATAACCTTTTTTATTTAAAATGTAATAAAATAACACTACATTTATGTGACTGACTGATCATATTCAACTAATACTAGTACTTTTCTTGAGCTAACTTGTTAAAGAAGAAAAATACAATAAACACATTTACATATTTGCATGTAGAATTAACTTATGTGTTTGTAAAGTAAATTAAGTTTTTTTAATTAAATAAATTACAAAAATAATTTCAATAAATAGATATACATAATTTTATGCTTGATATGCAACATTAGATAATCAATTATGTTGTAGGATCAAACATTTTTTTAATTGACAAAAACAACTTACAAACTTACACTCACACTTACACACTTACACACAACATACAATGTAACAAGTTGTTTCTAAAAGTACGAGAATATAGACCTAAGTCAATTTGTCACATATATTATACATATAACTCATTTACAAATGTACTTCTACACTACTTGTGAAAGGACGATAAAGTCAATAAAAACTAAATAAAAGAAAGACATTTTTGAGAGAAAAGTGGGAGGGGGAGGTAATTATTTATAATATTACCTACTTAATCTAATAAATATAATTAAACTGTCATAATGATAAGTCACATACTTTTTTGCCAGTGCCTCTCACACTCTAAAATTCTGCAGTTTTTGAGCGAAATATATTTCTCTACAGATATTCTGTTTTTCATGATATTTTCAAGTGCACTGAAACTCAATTTTGGAACTTCTTCATATCTACTTGCAAATTTGTATTGCTTTAAAATAAGAATTAAAAGATTATGCACGTTATACAAATTTCTCTCTTTATGTTTTTCCTAATAGAATTAAGTGTTTCTCAAATGTTACTTCCATTTCACTTTTCTTTACCAACCACTCTTCACAAAGTTCTTTTACACAATAGCAGTCTACAAATAAGTGTGCATCATTAGCTCTTTTACAAAAAGAGCAGACTGGGAATTTTTATATATTAATCTTGGGAAGGAAAACATTTGTTGGATTACATGTATTCTATGTAAAATTTTGAATTATAACCGTTTAAGTTTTGACTCATTCGTAGTTTTATATGGAATTTCAAAAATTTTGTTCCAGTCTTTGTTGTTTAATATTCAATAAAATTTGTTTTCACATTCTATTTTTCTATTGTGTCCAGACTCAGAAAGACACCTTCATTTTAAAAAAGATCTTTAATATGTATAAAACCAGCATTGAAATAGTGTTTTAGAAAAAAAGACTACTATGAACTTTTATTTTAGGGTTGAACCAAATGTTTTCAAATGGAACATTTATAGTTTCTTGTCTAGTTGTGTTTACAGCTAATAACCGGATGTTTAAAACTTCTTTCCAAATAATAGTTTTTTGTATTTTTACATAAATTAGAAGTAAAGTTCTTACCTAAATAAAAATTTATTCAGAAAATTGTTTATCGTTTACAGGGTCATATGGGAGACTCAGAGTACATTGCTGCCTTCCAGAAGAAAGTGATGCCTACAGCCTATGAGGTTTAACCATCAAAGACATATGATCTAGTTTAGAAATGACTTGATTTGCATTGCTCCAACATTTATCAAGGAAGGTGAATAAATTTTGGTAAAAAATTTCTTTTTCCATTTCTTAATTTTTTTTTAAAGATAATTATCAAGTGTGATTTAAACAATGGTATAATTTGAAATTCAATCGTTCTTGGCTTACAGGGTAGTTCATTGATGAAATGAAATCATTAATTATTAGGTTTCTGATTTCTAATGCAACTTCATATAATCATTGGACACTATGAAAAAATGACAATAACAAACCGTCAATTATCTCAAAAAGCCATAAAACGAAATACAAATTCAAAGCAGAGCAACACGGACCTCCAAAAAGATAGAGGTAGGATCAGGTGCCTAGGAGGAGTGAGCATCCTCTGCTGACCGGTCACACCCGCCGTGTGCTTATTGTCGTAATCGGGAAAAAACGGAAAAGTCCATAGACAATTAGGTGAGTAATTATGGTCTGACAATTAGTATGAAAAGCGTCAGTCAGCATGCGACCCAGTGGAAGATTGTATTTGCTGACAAGATCGTTGTATCGACCATAGAACTTACAAAAAGATGACTTCAAACGAAACTGTTGATAGTCCTGTTTTATCAACTTGTTTGTCAGTATCTATATCATTAATACCAGCATTAATATTTATGTAATACTTTCTGATCTGACTAGGAGCTTAAAAGATGAGACAACACATGTATTGCGAATTTAGTCATTTTATTAAATGACTAGAAATTAACCAATATAAGGGTAGATTATTTTACATCAACTTGCATAAAATATACGACAAAAATCTTTACACCTCAGCTAATAATCTCCCCTGTTAATACTGAGTATGATATAACAGTTTAATTCAATAATACAAATAAAAAGTTGGCGTCATATAAAACAAAAAATGCCAAGAAAAAATACCAAACAGCAATATACAGGGGAGCATGCAGGGGATGGAGGGTGGGTAATTCTGACGATAAATTCTGTTCGTTTACACTGAACACTAAAGTCCGCCAAAATGACGCTGAAACTTGTCACGCGTACTGACCCACAAATTTGATTGGTCAACAAGCATTGCGGGTAACCCCTGATGCTGAACCCCTGAAGGCACTATACATACTAATAAATCACATAAAAGAAATCTCATAAAGTTTACATAAATGTTATTATTTAACAATAATACTGTATTATGTAATACTTTCTGATCTGACTAGGAGCTTAAAAGATGAGACAACACATGTATTGCGAATTTAGTCATTTTATTAAATGACTAGAAATTAACCAATATACGGGTAGATTATTTTATATCAACTTGCATAAAATTAACGACAAAAATCTTTACACTTCAGCTAATAATCTCCCCTGTTAATACTGAGTATGATAAAACAGTTTAATACAATAATACAAATAAAAACTCGGCGTCATATAAAACAAAAAATGCCACAAAGAGCAAACCATGGTTTGCCACAAACGTATAATGGAAACAGAAGACGTTTGTAGAAAACGCCAACTAAAGTGGACTAGCCAGATCAGGATAGGAAACAGCAAAGACAAACAAAAACAAAAGGGGACATTGCGGTTTAGCTTAGTTAACTAAAATAAAAAAAATTCACAACTCAAATGTACATGTGAGTAAACTATTAAAATATCACAAAATAATGTGAGACATACTCGAGTTCTTTAACCCCATAATGCTGCCTAATTTATATGACATAAAGAAAAAACCAGCGGGCACAGCTCTCAGTAAGGTAAACAATATCTGATATGACTAACTACCTATATAACACAATGAGGCAAGAACATCTAATTATACAGACATCAGCCAAAACAATTACATGTATTAACAAAATATATCTTAAATGTAAACACAACCACGAAAACATTGGCACAGCAGTTAACATCAGTTGAGTATTGTTTAGTTAAAAATGTACCAAAAGTAATACATGAAAAAAAAGAAAAAAAAGAAAATGGGTTAACAGCAGTTCAAGTCTGACCTACAATAGATATCATCACAGCAGTTGAATTCTGACCTGTGTGATATAGGTGATAGCAGTTTACATCCGACCTATCACCATGCTATAACTTGAAACTATTAATTCTAATATATCTACGAACTGCATCAGAGTTCCACCTTCCCATTTTCTGTATACAGTTCTCTGAAAACCCAAGTTGTGCTGCATGTGTAGCAGCCCCTATCCTAAATCTATGACCTTTATAGAGTGCGGGATTAAGACCAATGAACCGTATGGTGTTTTGTAAATGTTTTGTCACAAAGCAATAAGTAACTGGGTCACCCCCCATAAATTGATACAACGGGCCAGATTTATGTTGAAAAGTTTGTATGAATTGATATAAAGAATGAACTGGGCACATGTCAGTATTTGTTGAAGATTTCAAGTGAATTTGGAACAATTCTTTAGACTTGTTTGTTTAAAAGTTCTTAAGAACTAGTGAGACTGCTGAAAGTGAGCCTTGTTGAAATTCAAAAGAGATATCTTCTCTTTGGACAACAGAATTTACATGTGACTTATGTTTAACCACTAATTCCCCTATGCGTAAAAAGGCATTGAAGGCAAGAAGAAAAATAGATTTCAACAGAATTCTATGCATATTATTCAGGACAGCTGATTGCAAACCTGTCACTAACCGAGATAGAATTGGGGCAGTAATTGGAAGACGAGAGTCCTTGTTAGGAGCCGAGTAATGACAACCCTGTAAAATCTTTCTTACCAAAAATGTATTTGTCGTATCTGATAAACCTAAAATTTTTTGAACATAACTGACTGCCGAGATGTGCGTAGAAATACTACCGTATTTGGAGAGTAACCATTACAAAATAGGTGTGCAATAAAGTTGCATAGTATAGCTGGGCTAAGGGGCAAGGAGGAAACTTCTGGAAATCTTTGTAACAACATCTGCCATGTCCTGCGGTATGCCAATTTTGAACTATTTGCTAAAGAAGCAGCTAAAAGACTGCGAGCCTCTTTTGTCAGATCTTCAAGAGATCCTGTGGGATGGGTGTCTGCACCCTGTCGAGGTGTGCGGAGGACTGGAATGCAGCCTGGAATTGAAAGCGTGATAAGCGGTCAGCTGTTACATTGTGTTTTCCTGGTATATGTTTTGCACGAAAATGGATATTGTATGAGAGTGTAGCTAAAACCAAGCGTCTTATTAAACGCATAATTGACTTGTCCTTCGATGTTTGTTTGTTTATGATATGAACCACTGCCATGTTGTCAGACATAAATAAAACTTTTTTGTCTCTCATACTACTTCCCCAAATTTCAATGGCTAAAACTATGGGGAAAAGTTCTTTTACAGCAATCTGATATTTGACAAGATCATCATCCCAAGATGAAGCAAACCATGAAGACCCTAATGTTGCTGCAAAGCCATAACAGCCTGATGCATCTGTGTGTAGGGTGACGTGATCTGATGATAACCATTTTTGCGGCAAGAAAAAGGATTTGCCATTAAATGATTTAATAAATGTTAGCCATGTATTGATGTCTGCCTTTGATTCGTCTGACAACTGAATTTTGCTATTTGGTTCAGACAAACCACACGTGAGATCTATAAGTCTTCGAAGAAAGGCTCGACCTGAAACCACTACTGAGCATGAGAAATTAAGTAGACCTATCAGAGATTGCAGATCTTTTAATGTAGTAGATTTCTTGTGGAACATTTTTTCTAGTGCCAATCTGGTCTTTTCCACCTTGTCAATAGTAACCTTGCTTGCATTATTTCAGAATCGATCTCTATCCCATATATAATAATTTTTGTAGAGGGAGGTTGAGTTTTTGACATTTTTATTGGAACCCCAATCTTTTTGCAAATACATGTATAAAGAAATTGAGTCAAATCATTCCTACAATCCAAAGCATCCCTGGGCCCAATAAAGAAGAAATCATCTAAAATATGTGACATACCCCCTCCCTTATACTTTGTCTGCATGATCCATTGCAATGCAACACTTAACTTTTTAAATAATTGACATGAGCTACTTGCTCCCATAGGCAAGCATTTGTCAAAGTAAAATTTTCCCTCCCATGAGAAACCTAGTAGGTGATAATCAGAGGGGTTAATAGGGATAATCCGAAAAGCATCCTCTATATCTGTTTTTGCCATTAGACAATATGGCCCATATTGTTGCACCAAGTTGATGACCCAGTCAATCGTGTCATACTGTACCAGAGAATTTTCCTTGGGAATATTTGTATTGACAGAGTTATTTTTCGGGTATGATAGATCATGGTTAATTCTAAACTTCCCAGGTTCTGATTTAGGGACTATTCCTAACGGGGATGAAACGAAAGGAGAAAATGGTGGCTCAGAGAATGGGCCGGCAATACGATCGAGCGATAACCCCTTGCTGATATGCGCATTTATAACCTCCCCATGAGAAGCCGTTGATTTATGATTTGATGCAATATGTGACTGTGGTGTTTCAGTGCATCCTAACGAAAACCCATAAGTAAAGCCATCTATTAAATACTTCTTTAATTGCTCGTCGTAACCTTGAAGTTCTTCCCTAAGTTTTTCTGGTTTTACTGGGGTTGGAAGTTTTAATGTCAGTGTTGGACTGTGAGTTATTTTTACATTTAAATTTTGGGTGGTTTGCTTTGCAATTTTGGCAAATGTGTGAGAAGGGACAGGGGGTTGATTTGCATCTATCTTGCTGGTTGTAGGCATAACAGAATCTAATCCACCAGATCGCCCTGCAGTTGCCTGCTTCCCACGAAAGGGCTGCCCGAAGTTTTGTTTTGTAGACAAAGCAATTACCTTCCCCCTTAACTCCTCAACAGGTTTTTGCCATGGGAGATCAACTGATTCCCGTAATCTTCGAAAAGATTCGTCATCTCCATAGGATCTCCATGCCGAATAACCATGGAGCTTGTGCATTTCCCTAACAAAGGACATGTACTTAAGCAGGTGAGGAGCTAACTCTGGTTTTTTCTGAATGTTGATACATGTGAACACTAAAAATGCATCTGTCCATTGATTAATAGAAAGAGGGGTTTTTTATTTTGAAGTATGTTGCAGATTGATTACACCAGGTGAAACTAAAAGAGTCACATGGTCTTCCTCTTGGTGTGATAACAAACATCTAATGTCAATGTATTCATTTGACCAGATTTTTGATTTAATTTTGACAGAAATTGATGCACCAAGAGGAATCCCATCTGTGATTTGAATACATTCTGATGATTGTTTGACATTTTTTGCTGTGCCCGCTGGCTCACCTTCAAACACTTTATTAATCAAGTCTGACACTGTTGAGGACGTTCCCTGCTCGGACACTGCTGAGGTTTCAGATTCATGAGATTGATCACTGTGGGGAATGGTAGCATTGGCCACTTGTGTCCGGCTGGCCTGGGAGGACTGAGAGTCACTGGCGATTTCTGTGCTGTGCTGTCATGCATGTGCATGGCGGCATTGGCCTGTTGTTGGCAGATTATTTCAGCTGCCAATTGCTGGTAGTCGATGTCTACCCTTGCCTTTTTTGTACTTGTGGGAGGGCTCCCAGTGGCTGGGGGATCCAGAGTCGATTTTCGCTTCCTGCGTGGAGGCATGGTTTCTACAACAGTACATTGAATAATCAAATATAAGGTATACAAGGGACATGAAATGCCTTAGGTGTTGTATATATGTTTGCTTATTCAAATTGCTAGCTTCCCAATCTACAGAGAAATAAACAATGCATGCTGTTTCAACTGGATTAAATTTATATCCATTAATAAACTTTGTATTTAACACAACTGTTGCTAGCAAATTATACAATTCTAGAAAGAGCGAGATACATGTACATGTCAACTATAATTGCACTATGTACCTATTGTACAAGTGAACTGAATCCTCAGAGACTGCATGTTGCATAACTCTGACACTTGTCGCTACACTGATTGAGAGTGTTAATGTCTAAACGATTTGAAATATTTGGACACAATACTATATCATGTGTGCCCCTAACTGTATAAGTGAATAGAAATGATCTCACTTGTGTGTAGTAAAAACATAAATTGTTGCGCACAACTCTGGGATCTGTATGAACACTTCTACTGTATGTATATGACTATTACTTACATGTTACTCTCCCTGTAATACTGGATAACACACTGCGTATGCTCATAAAAATTGTGCACACTTCTCTGAAAGGTGATCTTAAAATGTTCCACACTACTCTGCGTGTGAATGGAAGTTGCACACTACTCTGCGTGTGATTCTAAAATTTGCACACTACTCTGCGTGTGATTCTAAAATTTGCACACTACTCTGCGTGTGGTTCATAAAGTTGCACACTACTCTGCGTGTGGACAAAAGTTGCACACTACTCCGCGTGTGGTCTAAAGTTGCACACTACTCTGGGTGTGCTCTACCAAATACACACAATACACTATGTGTGTCAGGTCTACAAATTAACACAAGTCTCTGTGTGTGAACTTGAAATTATATTTATAGTTATATTGTACACAAAGGTCATATTGAATTTTTTTTGGGTTTTTTTTTGGTTTTTTTTTTTCGCAGCATACCATACTAAGTGTAAACTCAATACTTTCAAATCGCTGCATCAGAACAGCATTTTATGCTACTACATGTATATAATGACTGCGAAATACCTATAGCACAGAAAATTTAAATCGTTCACAATTCAATCAGTTCTCTTAAAATGTTGCATAATGAATAGTAGAGTAATGTATATGACAATAATAATAACCCTACTTTGAACCATATATTCAACCTAAAAACAAACGATACTTATTAACTGGCCTGGAAAATTGAATAACAGCTATCCGTATGCTATGCATGAACTTCCTCATATGTCTGGAATGACCCTCAATGTGCACTCCATCTCTTCCCAGGTATGTCAGGTCTGCCCAAAACCCTCGGTGCGCCCAGAAGTTGATCCCGGCCATATCCTTTGTCTGTTCCTTCAATAGGATGTTGGTCCGGACGACATCCTCGTTGAATGTTGGCGTGGATGCCCAAGGTTGTCGACGTAAAAGTTGACCAACAATGATTTGCTGCATTCCTACTCCTTCCTTTAAATACGAAGCATACGCTAGAATGTTTTTGACAACCTTTTCCGGGGTATCCGTGCACAGATCATTGCTGCCCAGCTGCATGAAGCAAATCGACGGGGGCGGCGATGTGAAATTCAAGAATTCGAGGCAGTTCGGTATTTTACGAAATGTCAATCCTCCACGAGCTCGGATGTCCACCACAAACAAAGGGTCCAAATTTAAGTTCTTGTAAGACTCATTAGAATCAATAAAGTCTCTAAGTCGACGGATATATGAATGACCCAATAGACATACGCGGGTCACTGAATCTGACGCCATTGTTTACCAATTAGCTCTGGACGATGACCTGACGATCCTGGGAAATTAAACGTTAAATTCACATAATAACATACTGATGTTCTTTTTAAGGATTTCCGATAAGTCCTTGAAGCACTTTTTATTGTTTTGACAAACAATAAACAGGTGATTAGACGATAATTCTGACGATAAATTCTGTCCGTTTACACTGAACACTAAAGTCCGCCAAAATGACGCTGAAACTTGTCACGCGTACTGACCCACAAATTTGATTGATCAACAAGCATTGCGGGTAACCCCTGATGCTGAACCCCTGAAGCCACTATACATACTAATAAATCACATAAAAGAAATCTCATAAAGTTTACATAAATGTTATTATTTAACAATAATACTGTAATAATTTTGTTTTCCATCGGACTGAAATGTCACACTTTCATTGGTTTAAATATAGCATGTGATTGCCTCATATATCATTATGTGAGTTCGGTGAGAACTAATATTAGGCAATATGGCCGTCATTGGCCGACGCTTCGCTTACTCATTTCAACATTTCATAATATTTAATACAGAAACCGCATGCCGTAAGTTCTTAAAGTATTTGGAGTAGTTGTCCTTTGAAATTCTTTAAAATTAGAGTAGTTGCCCTTTGAATATTTACGTCACATTGTTGTGACTGGAGCAGAACAATGGCAGCATCGAAATTTGCTCAAATCTCTAAAGGGGGAAAGGGAGAAAACGTTTAAAATTGAATAGCAACAAAACATTCTAAGTAAACATGGGTAAAGCAAAGATTTTTAGAGTATTTGAAAGGTGAGATACTTTTGAAGAGTTTAAATGAGTCAAATTGGACGAGATGTTAGGCATCTTGTACACGGCTTTGCGTAGATCATCGCTATTTGTGAATAAATATGTCGCTTGATAGTCCTCGGGAAAACAAAACACTTATTAGGTTAGTTACTGACTCACTACGGAAATATATTGGGTTGATCAATCTCATAGACGGCTCGGCTTCGCCTCGAAATCTATGAGATTGATCAACCCAAAATATTTCCGTAGTGAGTCAGTAACTAACCTAATAAGTAATAGTATCGACTGTGCAAATAGTAAGTGCCAACCAAATTAATATCATTTAATCAATAGTTTAGAAACACTAGAACGCTTTGGGTAATGATAATAGAGTTAAAAAAACATATAATACTAAAGAAAGTTATAACTTTGAAACAACAAGTGGATGAAAATAAAAATAGGTGCAAAGTAAAGCTGCATTCAAATAAGACTCCACCTCATTCAACCAAAAGAAAAAAAATACCAAGTCAGTATACCTTGTAATATTTAAATCAAATCAATTTCTGAAGATTTGATGTCAATTTTAATCTTATTTCGACATTGGTTTTTTTTTTTATAGTTCTCGGATAACAACGTTTTCTGTTAATTTGAAATTTTAATTAAGAAAAAAATTTAAAAAACGCTGCAATTTTGGAATTATCAACGCAAGTATTGACACTAAAACATCCTTTATTTAGTTATATATCAATCATTCAAGCATTTTCACTATTCACAGTACATAACAATTCCATAGCTCTTAATGTTCAAAGAGTGCTATATTAATATACATAATATTACATAGACACACACACACACACACACACACACACATATATATATATATAAGCACTAAAAATAACCAACGACACGAACAATAAAGAAAAATACTGTCAATTTTTGGGACAACCCGTCCCTTCTTCAGGACAACAAAATAAAAACTACATATGAAAGGAGAAAAACATCTACAAAACAAGCACTAAACTAAAAACTAAATAATATATAAAACACTGTATAGGAACGTGGCAACTACATCTTTGTATTAAAGATCATAAGCCCG
>WFKH01003881.1:6169685-6200836 GCA_016163765.1 Magallana hongkongensis | reverse complement strand
CACCCCCCCCCCCCGGACAAACCTGAATAACCCCCCCCCACCCCACCCTGAGAAAAAATATTCTGGATGTACACGTTTCGTATTACGTTTTAATATTATTAAAAATCTAATTGTGATGTCTTTATTCGTGTTTTCCCCGGCAGGCGTCGGCAGGCGTGTTTTAGTATGACCCTTTCTACACAGACCGTCCGCTGCGTCGGACGGGATTTTTCTTTCTCGGGCTTATGATCTTTAATACAAAATTGTAGTTGCCACGTTCCGATCCGGTGTTTTATATATTATTTTGTTTTTGGTTTAGTGCTAGTTTTGTAGATGTTTTTCTCCTTTCATATGTAGTTTTTATTTTGTTGTCCTGAAGAAGGGACGGGTTGTCCCGAAAATTTGACAATACTTTTCTTTATTGTTCGTGTCGTTGGTTATTTTTAGTGCTTTTTTATATCTCATCTTATAACCGTGTATCTTTTCATCCGACACTATGGATAACGAGTGTTGTAGGTTTTTTAGTGCTTCTTCTAATATATATATATATATATATATATATATAACACACATAATCTACTTTTAAGTGTTATTTTTTTCTAGCACTTAGTTGATTTTTTTAAAATTATGGTTCGCTCACGCATCGCCAGCATATAGTCATCAGGATTGATGGAATGTTGCACTATGTAGACGTATGTGGATGTAGAACTACACGAAGCAATATCGTGTTTTGAAATGACATGCATTCATCAATGTTAGTAGATTTAAACCTGTTCACCTACGTCAATATAGTATTCATGTCATACACATGTATTGTTCGTGACTTATTCATAATAACGCACGCATGTCTATTTTATACATAAATACAAGTATAACTCGCCATTGTAGCAAAGAGGTCAGAGGACCATACAACTTTTTTAAAAAAGGTAACTTGGTGCCTCGTTTGTTTCTTTATTTCACTTCTATATCATTTTCACTAAATTTTAACGGTCTTAGTATAATACAGCGAGTTACATTTCTTTTTAGGAAAAGAGACAAATATACCATGCAAAAGTCGGTAAGTACATTTAATAATCAACTGCATATTTATGACGTGCTTGATTTTACACTGAGGTCTTGCATTTTCATACTCAAAAAGTTTGGGCCGATGTATATTGTCTCAATAAATCCTTTTTAAAACATTTAGTGATAGACCAGCCAATATCCTCTCTTTTCTGGATTACAAGCGTGTTTTATATCTAACATTATTTAAAAACTTCTGACTCAATAGATTAAATTATCTAATGTCTACCAATTATTAGGGTGTGTTCTATATGAATTCATAAAATAATGTTTCAAGTTTAAAATCACTTTGTACCAGGAATAGCACTACATTTTAAATTAATTAAATCATCTTTCAGGTGGAATAGGGGGATGCAAATATCTCATTATTAATACTTTTTTGCGATTTTCAATTAAATAAAACCCAGTGTTTCAAAATTAAACTCACACAGTACTGGGTATACGATTACATTTCAAATTAATTAAATCATCTTTCAAGTCGGTCTTACATTAAAAGTAGAAAAAATGCAATCATCTGGCTATTAATTTGTTTTCGCGATTTCTGTTAAAATAAAAACGAAAGAAAACGAAAGTAAAATATACCTAATTCATATGTGTTCAACTCCATTTTAAAACACAAACGCTTTTAACTAAAATGTAGGAGGGCTACAGTAGTGTCTACCATTTGGGATCACACTTTTGTTAAATTGAGAAATTATTTTTAGGTTTATTACCATAAAATATGGTATGTGTCATCAAGTATGCATATTTTTTAACAAACTCTTTTCATTATGAAACCATTTCTAATGCACGCAGAACCGAAATACGATGTATTTTTTTTATTATGCAATGTAACGTAACTACAATATTACTTTTTTAGAAATGATTTTCTATCAAATATATCTTTTCATTGCCAAACTCTTGATCAAAAACTTCATTAATCAGAAAAAATCACTATTTTAGTTTAAAATAAATCGTTTGTCATTCTTGCTTTAAAAAAATATACATTAATCTAGTTCAGCTTTGGTACTCTCAATACTTTGATTTATCATAGGTAGCACTTCAGGCTGCGTAACTCTTTTGGTTACATAACATAAAGCGTTGCGTTTAGAGTAAACGCTTACCGTTTCAAAATGAAAAAAAAATGGTCTCATAACTCGATGTAAATTTAAAGAGGGACAGAAGGACGTCAGCTTTATAATGAGTGCCTCGTTTTTGTAGATGGTTGCCGTTCTGCTTCTGGTCTCCGTTTTCCTGATGACAGTGGGTGTCTCAGAGGGTTCTATCATCCGACGGATCCGATGTAAAGTTTGCAAGTACCGCTGTCAGAGGGATTATATTCTTTGTAAACCGGGCGCATTTGTGGGTCTACGGAAGAATTGTGGGTCCACGAGAAATGACTGCTGGGGAAGCTGTGACAGAAACGTGTGCTGAAAGGCTATTTTTCAAACTTAACAAATGTTGATCTAACAAGATGTTTTTCAGAAATGTAGCTGTGAATCTTACCTGATGAGATCTGTTGAGAATTAAACGACAAATATGCATGAACTAGATTTTATTTTCTGTGGTGCAAATGAATTCAACAGTATAGAATTGAGCCATCTGAAACTTGCTACTTAAAGTAATTAAAGTAAATTACTAGAAAAAGGACAATAACATTTACGACTTTATATGTGAGACAAGAAATCTCTTAAAAGTTGACACATTAGAGTATGAAGCAACACCGCAAAAACTAATTCTTGGTTATTTATATCATTCAAACGATAAATTTTTGTTCAACGTTCAAAACATAACTTACTTTTAAGACTCCAAATCGATAGAATACTACATACTACAACCTTTTATACAGATATATAACACGTTATAAATACGTCGATCTACTTTGCAAATTTCTAAAATCTTTTTTTTAAAATGTTAACCTCGTGAGGTTTTTCATAACATGCTGTCCTGCGTGGGTTGACCTTCACGTCCTTGTCATTAACTGTGACGATTTTTTCTACATAAGAGTATTACGTCAAAATACATGGATGAGGTTTATCAAATTCCCAAAGAAGGATTAATCACCGTTTTAGAGTTTAAAAGACTAGGAATAAGAAATATTTAAGGTGGAATCAAGAATATTTAAGATACCAGGTAATTCAATAACTCAAAAAAGAATAGAGAATTTGCTTCCAGTAATAGTTGATGAATATCTTCATGATTTTTAGGTTAATGCTATTCTACTCTTATACACAAAAAAATTGCATATAAAAAACTTTATTTCTATAATGAACAAGTAGTTCTTTTTGGTTCTTTTGCTGCGTTTGCAAAACATAACAATACATTTCAGGAGGGCACCCGTAGATGATCTGCCTGCGATGTTCTCAATAATTTTGAACGTTTTGATAATGGAAAGTACACAATAAATGTACTTTATCCAAATCTCATCTCATGTTTTAAAATATTTAAGTTTTAACTAATGAGAAATAATGCCACCTGTATGATTGTGTGACTATTTTTTAAGAGTATTTACCATTTGCTGTATTTTTGCTATGCCTTATGAAGACATGTTTAATCTTATTAAAAATCATCGAATATTACACAAATGATAAACATTAGGGAAAAAACAACTGTTTGTACTTGGTGTATTAGTTATAAAATATTAACAATACATTTAAAAAATGCTAATGCACGATTAAAATGGCAGGGATATTTCAAAACACAAGCTGAATTATCAAAAATTATATTTGCCTACTAGTAATTAGTTGACATTATCCGCAAGAATATTCTTTTCGATTAAAATAGTAAATGCAGCTATTAAATTACGACTAAATTACGACGTTTGTTAATATACAGTATTTTTCTTTTAAGTTTCATATGTATACAAACTTATATTTGGTGAATATTTCTATATGGTATTTTATCTTTTTTATGTTTTAAACCTGGGGATAATATATTTTTCCTATAAACATGACCTATAAGGGGATACAAATATAATGAAAAGTTACCCTATAATACATTACATAAAAGTTGAAAAACAGTTGATTATAATTATCATTATTGTGTAACTACCTTCAATCCTGGCACTGTTTATTGAACAGAAACCATCATTTCAAACGGAAAATGCAAAAAACGATACATTTATGCATTTGTTATACATAGAAATCCTTTTTTAAAGGTATAATTCAACAAAAAGTGACAACTTAAACAAAAGACGTCGTTTTGATTTACCTTTTAATGCAAATAATTTTTACTGAATAAAGTTATGCCACGATTAACGTGAACTATGAACAATTAAATGACAGTGAATGGAGAAAGTTTTAAACTGAATAATAAATGACAACTAAGGCCAGTCTTGTTAATGTTTTAATTGTTATTCAGAATGTTTGGAAACATTTACAATTCATAGATTTTCACACTGAAACGGAATACTGAGCTTGACCTCTGTCTTCACTGACCACTGGAAGTCTTCACATGTCTTCAGTTCTGTTATGGTATCCTCGATTATCTCCCTGTACGACCTAAAAGGGTATCATAAAAGTGATTTCAAACTACAATCGCCATAATAAGGAACACATGTAAGTACAGGACACTTTGAAAATTTGTCATTTGTTACCAATTGTGTTATCCTGTCTAAATCAAGAAAATAATATCATTATAAGCTGCAGAACAGTAGCTCCACGGAATATTTGAGTTCTGAAGATACAGTATTTTTGTATGAATTGAACTGTTGCTCCACGGTCTGTTAACTTGAAATTTCCAGTAAAGCTACAGTTCTGAGGTTTTATTTTTATTTCTAACATGCGTTAACAACTTTCCCTGAAACATGATTTAATTTTCAATATTATATCATTATCAGTATCTTGCATACATTCACATTCAAACACCTTTTAAAAATGTTTTCTTGCAAGATCGCTTTTACCTATATTACGTTCAATCAAAAAAAAAAAAAAAAGAAAAAGAAAAAAAATGTAATACAGCCATTATTAGATGGTCCCCACTAAAACCTAATTCAATTAAATGATTTTTTTTTTTTACAAATAATGTAAAATCTTAAGAATAGTTGAATACATATGCATTGAGTATATGAAGAAAAAGGTGTATAATCTATAAACTTAAACAAGAAATCCTTTGCTTTAGCGAATTAATAAAACCCCTGCATCCATCTTCTAACTTTAGTAGGCTTCCGCTTGTGGAAAAGAACCAAATTACATAATATTTTGATTAAGAATCGATGTTTCAATTTCGTGTTCGATAGTTACACGGTACTTTACCCTTAAACACTGAAATTAAGTATTCATATGCTTAGAAAATGTGAGTACAGGCCAAACATCTAATAGCCACTTTTTCGTTAAAAATGGGTCTAGCACCAAGCGCCAAGAATCCCTCAAGCAATAATGCTATCTTGAAGAAATTTATTTTTATATATAATTTGGAATGGTATTTTTATTAACATATCTGACAAAAGTTTTTTGAAAAAAGAAAGAATCCAAAATGTATTTTTACTTTATTTTTTGCTGCTTTTTACAAAACCTTATTTTGACCTAATCAGTGACATATAATCTCGTGTAAATGTTAAATCTGAAGATCATCAATATAACTTTCTTAAATGAGGCTTTGAAAAAGTTTTCTATTTTTGAAAGGAATTTGTTCAACCCTTTCAAGGTTACAAATCATCGCACTGAAACGGCGAAGCGAGATAGGAAAGAGCCGGGTAATAGTAGTTTTTTAGAATGGTTTCCATTTTCTGACCACTGAAAGCAATACTTGTCACAGGTTTTAAGTTTAAGATATGTATTACAGCTATTCGGGTAAAACGGTCATCCTTCCGGACAGAATGGTGATTTGGATTCTTGGTTTTCGGGTAGGGTACAACTTTATAAATCAGATTCATGACTTGATCGTAAAGAGGTTCTAGCTGGTAGACTTTACTGTTCAGACACTGTCGTATCTCTCTTGCAACTGTAAATTGGTAGAAGTATTAATTTGAAATCCAAAGGCTAAAATACTGTCATGTAAAGACGATAAAGTATATCAAATGTTAAATCATCATCAGAAAATAGGAAAAGGTCACGTTCTGAACTCCCATCTTTTCCATAATTAACACACGCGGTAGACCTGTAAAAATGGCACTCTCTATACTCTCTATTCAATTACTTCAAATATCGTATTTCTACACCATTAAAATAATAACACCAAAATGTGTGGACACTATTTATTATGATTATATTTTCGCTGTATCCAGTTCCCTAAAAATTCGATTAGCAAAAAAAAAGAAAAAAAAATCCTACAACTACGACTACATCTAAAGCTTACGACAATCTACGATTATGACTACAACTCAAATTTACGACCGACTACGATTATGACTACAACAAAGACTTACGACCGACTAAGAATAAGACTACAACAAAAACTTACATATGTACGACAAACTAGGTTTTTGTTTAGAGGTCTCTTTCCAAAGACTTTTAAAAGATATGATGTCCATAAACAGTATGCAGTTTGCAGAAACGACGTCATGCAGAAGTATTGTGCAACTTTGGTGGAAATTTGAAGCAACTAGGATCGAGTTAGGTCCCCTTCAATTCGTACAATCTATGGTCATGTGCGTTTAAAATTAGCTTGCGTAAACTGATGTTTGTGAATACTGCAGATTCCTAATTAAACGCAAGAAGCATATCTCGCAAATTTTAAATTCTTGCTTTTAATTTTCAGACATGTGTAAACTACATGAAACAATGATAAAAGTTCGGCGTTCGCGATTTTATGTTTTCGCAATATGATGGAAAACAGCTAAATCGCAGAATTAAGTACTCGCGTAAAAGAAGGAATCTACAGTAACGAAAATCATCCATCAGAAAATTATATCTTAGGTCCACAATTGAACGTACGATTTTTTGTGAATATGAGTGTTTGTCAAATGTCACTTGCATTTCAATTTTCCTTAGCAACCACTCTTCACATAGTTCCCAAAGTTCTTTTACACAATAGCAGTCTACAAATAAGTGTTCCATGGTATGATTCGCTCTTTTACAAGAGTAGACTGGGGATTTTTATATTTTAATCTTGTGAAGGAAATCATTTGTTGGGTTACACGTATTCTATGTAAAATTTCAAATTATAGCCGTTTTAGTTTTGACTCTTTCGTAGTTTTATATGGAAGTTCAAATATTTTGTTCCAGTCTTTGTTGTTTAAGATATAGCATCTTTTAAGCCATTCATATAAAGATGTAGTTGGCAATCTTTATTTCCTTAATATGTTCATTATACATGTATTTGCATTCTTTTTTAGTAGTAAAGAAGATATTTATATGACTGGGAATACTCGGGCCAAACTTTTTTTTTTTTTTTTTTTTTTTTTTTTTTTTTTATTGAACTTTCACATATTTACATACCGAAGTATAAGTATTACGCATAAACATAGATATATGTTGTAATGTATACATATACATTTATAATATTTGTTTGATAGATACATGCAATATTTTGAAATATATACATATTACCCCTCAAAAGAGTTGCAATACAATTTGAACAAGTAGTGGTATATAATATATATGAAAATGCTTTTCTTTTTAGAAAAAAAAAGAGAAAGGAAAAATTCAAAGAAACAGAAAAAAAAAAAATAATAATAAGAGACAGGGACATTAAGGAGAGAATAAAGATGGTGATGAATGTTCCAAACGTTGATATATATCTTTCCAATAAGTATCAAACAGATAATAATTGCAGTTTTTCAGAAGCAAAAGTTTTTCAATAAACAGTCTTCTGGTTATAGATTTCTTAATGATATTTACATTTAGCCTTGATGTTTTCATTTTACTTTGCAGAATATATTGTTTTGTGAAAAGAATGATTAAATTTTCTAACCTATGAATATCTCTATTTTCATATTTTCCAAAAAGGATTGAATATTTATCAAAACTTGTTTGTAAACCAAAGATATCTGTCATCCATTTCTCCAATTCAATCCAAATTTCTTTCACTAAATAGCAGTCAACAAAAATATGTTCTATTGTCTCAGGGGTCTGTTGACAAAAATAACACAATGAAGAGTTTACTATACCCACTCTATGTAAATAATAATTGATTGGCAAGATCCTATGTAATAGTTGGTATTGAAGCCACAGTAATTTTGAATCCTTTGTGCACTTAAAGGGCAGACTATAAATTTTTCTCCATTCTTTTTGAGTTAATTCGAGTTCTGACATCCATTTTGTTTCAGATTTTGGATAAGTTATTTTCTTTGATATTAAGAGGTTGTACATGTCACTACAACCCTTCTTAGATCTACAAAATATTTCTACTGTATTTGGGTAACCAATATTAAAATTCTTAGTTAACTGTTTATTTAATACTTTCACATAATTTTGTAAAGCTTTTGTTAGACCGAGATATTGAACAAAATTTGTTTTTAAGTTGAATCTGTTTTTCAACTTATTATAACTAAACATCTGATCGTCATTTTCATACAGATCCCCTATATATATAAAACCTGATTTAAATAAATCCTTAAAGAAAACTGATTTATTGTCAACTTTAATATTTGGATTATACCATATGTGTTCATTAAACATTCTATCACAATTTCCTTTTTGCACATCAATAATTGTTCTCCAACATTGTAATACATCTTTCCAAAATTTATTGTTTGAATTTTTCTTAATCATATTAGTAAAATCAATACCAATTTTCATCAATGTTTGCATATTATATCCAAAATTAGCTTTAAACAAGTTTGTCCATTTTGAATTTGAAAATATAAGCCTTCTAATCCAACTTGATTTAAGTGCTATCATAAAGTTTTCAAAATCTATCATTTTTAGTCCGGCATTCTCATATCCTTGAATAAGAGTGCTTCTCTTAATTTTGTCTGGTTTTTCATTCCAAATAAATTTAAAAAGTTTTCTTTCAAAACTTCTAATAAATTCTAATGTTGGGTTTGGTAGAGTTAAGATTAAGTGATTAATTTTTGGGACTATAAGTGTTTTAATAACTGTTATTTTTCCTATCGGTGTAAGATTTCTAGAATTCCATCTGGATAAGAGTTTATCAATGTTTTCCATTACTGGTATATAATTTATATCTATCATCTCCTCAATATTTACTGAAAAACTTATACCCAAAAGATTAAACCTTGTGTGAAAATCAGTAAATTTCCATCTAGAGTGATGATAAACTTCTTTTGAGAATTTTTTACATCCTATCCATATTATTTTTGTTTTACTAAAGTTTATCTTTAATCCAGACACATTTGCATATAAGTCTAGTATTTGGAGAATTCCATCAAGAGATTTTGGAGAGCCGTCTGTGATTAATGAGGTGTCATCTGCGTACTGCGATATTTTATATTCTTCCCCATCTATATTTATGCCCTTTATATCTTTATTATTTCGAATTAAGATACCAAGAATTTCGGCACAGAGTATAAATAGATATGGAGAAATGGGATCCCCTTGTCTACATCCTCTTTCTGGTTGGAAATATTCAGATATTATGCCATTTTGTATAATGCATGAAGTTATATTGTTGTAGAAAACTTCTATCCATTTTTTAATTGATTTACCAAAATTAAAATACTCTAAGGTTTCAAGAATAAATTTCCAAGACACTGAATCAAATGCTTTTTCAAAATCAATAAGCATAATTAGACCTGGTATTTGTTTACTTTCAGTGTAGTTCATAATATCATATATCAGTCTGATATTTTCCCCAATAAATCTACCCTTAACAAAGCCTGTTTGATCGTTACTGATTAATTTATCTAGGAATTTTTTAATTCGCTCTGCTATACAGCCTGTCGCTATTTTATATACAACTGTTAATAAAGTTATGGGACGCCAATTTTTCAAAAACTGTTTAGGTTTATCTTGTTTTGGAATACAAGTAATAATTCCTAATTTATTAGTAGAAGACAATTCACCTATTTCATACGATTTATTAATTGCTCTAATAACAAAGTATTTCAAATCAGACCAGAAGAATTTAAAAAATTCAGCCGTAAAACCATCAGCACCAGGGCTTTTATCATTTTTCATGTTTTTCAAAAAATTGAGGGCTTCATGTTCCATTATAGGTCCTTCTATACTTTCTTTTTCTTCCTCCGTAAGTTTTCTTATGTCCAAATTAGTTAATTTCAGACACATATTTTCATTTTCCAATTGTCTTTTCTTCTTATACAAGTTCTCATAAAACATTTTTGTTTCATTTAAGATATCTCCTTGGTTGTATAGAATTTGGCCATTTTCTCTTTCTAGTTTAGTTATTTGTTTACTGATAAAGTTTTGTGATTCTAAATTACAAAAATATTTTGATGGTTTTTCTCCCTCTTCTATCCACTTAACTCTTGACCTTATGTAATTTCCTCTAAGTTTGTGGTTTCTAATATTTTTTAGTTCAGTTTGTTTTTCTTCAATTAGTTTTACTGATTCATTGTCAGCATGTTGTTCTAATAATTTAATTTCATTCTCTAACTTTTTTTCAGTTTCATTTTGGAGTTTGTTTTTAAATGTTGCATATGATATTGTTTTCCCTTTTATTTCCATAAGTAAAGTGTCTAAAAATATGTGGTCTTTTATTCTGAAAAAGATGTCTGCATTACTTATACTTTCAATATTTTCAATATCATAAACTAAAGCTGCGTATTGCTTTTTTATGGTGTTTATTTTCTGTTTAATTAATTGTACATAATCAATATCTGTTAACAAGGAGTTATTAAATTTCCAAAGACCTCTTCCCTTTTTAAGTTCAGTAAGTCTGCAATAAAGAACAACTGGGGAGTGATCTGATCTATAACTATTTTCAAACTTAATGTTATGGATAAAGGGTGATAAGTAATTGGAAGTCAAGAAGTAGTCTAACCTTGCCTGTTTTACAGGATTTTTTTTACGCCAAGTATACCTTTTAAGCTCTGGATGAGAAATACGAAAACTATCTTCCAAATCTAAGATATCAATTATCTTATTAAGTTCGCATTGGTTTTTGGGGTTATTAAGTTTTTTGTAATTCATGGTATCTAGTTCTTGGTTCAAAACAACATTAAAGTCTCCTGCTAGTATTATATGCTGATTAATATACAACTTTTCAATTTCATTTCTTAAGTTACTATAAAAACCAGGTTGATCTGTGTTTGGCCCATATACATTAACTAAAAGGAAATCTTTGTTTTCAATCTCAACTTCAACAATTAAAAAATTACCATTTGCATCACAGGTGGTATTTTTTACCTTAAAATCAAAATTATTTTTAAATAATATTGCTACTCCACGGGAATTTGATCTGAAAGAACTGAAATATGTCTTACCATCCCAAAAAATTTGTATATTTTGTTCCTCATCACTAGTAAAATGTGTATCTTGAAGAAAGTAGATATTATAATTCTTATCCTTAAGGTAATTTAGCACATCACTTCTTTTTTTATAATCGCCAAGGCCTTGACAATTGACAGTCAGTATTTTAAGGAAATCATAACTTGTCTTATCCATTATCAAACTGGAAAAACAGGGTATTCATCACCAAAGAGAAAAAAGATTGAGGTATAAAAAAAAGTAAAAAATAGTCCTTGACTGCTCTAATGAATGCCATTGACATTTGAACAGTAGCAATTGGTAGAAACATTGTAAGTAAAAAGCGGTTGAATCAAGTGTGTAATTTGATTAATTTTCCATTACAAAAAAGCTTTGGGAAATGGTTTCCAATATATAAGAAAAACATACATAAACTAAGGGGGATAGAGACCTACAGTATGAGCTCTATCCATAAACACTTTTCTATATAAATATATAAGGGAGTTTGGGGTTTAATAAAAACAAAAATTGGTACGAACAGATTATCAAGTACGAGACCCTCGCTACTCCCATCCCTGAAAAAATAGCCATGCTACATAATCTAAAGGCCTACCTTATCTCTGCAGATACGCTCAAACTTTTTTTGATTTCATTAGTGTTGTCTTTATTTTTTCTTTCAAAATCTGCCCTCTTTTGACTTGCATATTTTTTAAAAGTTGTTTTTACTTCTATTTTTCGATTGTGTTTTGACTCAGAAAGACTCGTTCATTATTAAAAAGATCCTTTATAAAAACCAGTATTGAAATAATGCTTTAAAAAAAAGAACTATTATTAGCTTTTCTTTTTGGGTTGAACTTAAGTTCATACCTAAATAAAATTTTATTTAAAAATTGTTTATCGTTTACAGGGTCATATGGGAGACTCAGAGTACATTGCTGCCTTCAAGCAGATAGTGATGTCTATAGCGTATGAGGTAACTCAAGATTAACCATCAAAGGCATATGATCTAGTTTAGAAAGGATTTGATTTATATTGCTCCACAATTATCAAAAAATGTGAATATTTTTTTTTTAATTTTAGATAATTATCAAGTGTGATTTTAACAATAGTATTAATTGAAATTCAATCATTATTGGGCAACAGGGTGCTTCATTTATGAAATTAAATCAATAATTATTAGGTTTCTGATTTCTAATGCAACTTTATATAATTATATACTGCATTATAAAGGTAAACGTTTACTCAGAATGAAAAACATTCCATTAATGATAATGAAAAACCATTGTGTGTTATAAACCTTTTATGGTAGTGCGATTTTTCACTTCAAAATAAGTCTAGCTGCGCAGTTCGACATCTGTTCTGAGTAATTAAAAAGGCATTGTCCTGTTCTTGTATGCGTACTTCTTTTCAAACAAAATGACATGTAGGACTTCATATTTATTGCTTTTATATCTTTTGGCAACATTTTTGGCCAGTTTCGGGCAGAAACAAGCCAGTTCAAGAAATGTTTACATTCTTATTCTCAAATGTACAAGATGGCTGCACTTCCCCTTATGAAAAACATATAATACAAAAAAAGTTATCACTTTGCACCAACAAGTGCATGAAAACAAAAATATGTGCAAAGTAAAGCTGCACTTAAATTAGACTACACCTCATTCAACCAAAAGAAAAAAAAACATGTCAGTATGCCTTTAACATTTAAATCAAAACAAAATCTGAAGATTTGATGTCATTTTTAGTCTTATTTCGACATAGGTTTTTTAAAGTTCTTTGATAACAACGTTTTCTGTTCATTTAAAATTTCAAAAAAAAAACAACAAAAAAGAAACAAAACAAAACAAAAAACAAGAAAAAAAAACAAAACAAAACAAAACAACTACAATTTTGGAATTATCAAGTGTTGACACTCAACCATCTATATTTAGTTATAATTCACAGTACATAACAATTCCATAGCTCTTAATTTTTATAGAATGTTATGTTAATATATATGTACATATGCTTTTCATGCACAATGTTAACTGTTATTTTTTTTTTCCTAGCACTTAGTTGATTTTTTTTATTTTGGTCCGCTCACGCAGCGCCAGCATATAGTCACCAGGATTGATGGAATGTTTCACTATGTAGACGTATGTAGATGTAGAACAACACGAAGCATTATCGTGTTTTGAAATGACATGCATTCATCAATGTTAGTAGATTTAAACCTGTTCACCTACGTCAATATAGTATTCATGCCATACACATGTGTTATACATGACTTATTCATAATAACGCACGCATGTCTATTTTTACATAAATACGAGTATAACTCGCCATTAAAGCAAAGGGCTTCATCTCCAGAGTTCAGAGGAGCAGAACTTTTTAAAAAGGTAACTTAGACCACTTCTGTTTCTATATTTCTCTTCTATATCATTTTTCACTAACATTCTTAGTATAATACAGCGAGGTACATTTCTTTTTAGGAACAGAGACAAATATACCATGCAAAAGTCGGTAAGTACATTAAATAATCAACTGCATAATTATGACGTGCTTGATTTTTCATACTTAAAAGGTCTGGGCCGATGTATATTTTCTCAATAGATGCTTTTTAAAACATTTAGTGATAGACCAGCCAATATCCTCTCTTTCTGGATTACAAGCGTGTTTTATCTCTAAAATGATTTAAAAACTACCGACTCAATAGATTAAATTATCTAATGTCTACCAATGATAAGGATGTGTTCTATATGAATTCATTAAATAATGTTTCAAGTTTAAAATCACTTTGCACCAAGAATAGGACTACATTCTCAAGTAATTAAATTATCTTTCAGATGGAATAGGGGGATGCAAACATCTCATTATTAATACTTTTTTGCAATTTTAAATTAAATAAAACCCAGTGTTTCAAATTTAAACTCAAACAGTACTGGGTATACGATTACAATTCAAATTAAATCATCTTTCAAGTCGGTCCTATATTAAAAGTAGAAAAAATGCATTCATCTAGCTATTAATTTATTTTCGCGATTTCTGTTAAAATAAAAACAAAAGAAAACGAAAGTAAAATATTCCTAATTCATATGTGTTCAACTTCATTTTAAAGCACAAACGCTTTTTAATAAAATGTAGGAGGGCTACAGTAGTGTTTACCATTTGTGATCACAATTTTGTTAAATTGAGAAATTATTTTTAGGTTTATTACCATAAAATATGGTTTGTGTCATCAAGTATACATATTATTTTTCAAACTTTTCATTACGAACCTATTTCTAATGCTTGCAGAACCAAAATACGATGTTCTTCTTTTTTATTATGCAGTGTAACGTAACTACAATATTCCTTTTTTCCAAAAATGATTTTTCTATCACATATATCTTTTCATTGCCAAACTCTTGATCAAAAATTTCATTAAACAGAATAATTACTATTTTAGTATAAAATAGATCGTTTGTCATTCTTGCTTTAAAAAATATACATTAAACTAGAAACGAGCTCGTTGCAAAGCAACGAATAGGTCTTCCGTCTCCGCTGCGTCATACTTGTCACACAATTCAAAATTGTTAACCTGGCCATGATGTGATGACATTTAAACTAAAACATTTATTTAAAACATGGTTATAGCGAACACGCTTATAATGAATTGGCGCTTACAGCGTAGTGATTTTTATTCCCCGTGACTTTATTACATGTTGTAAACTTTACGGATATAACGAATTATGTTTGAAATGAAGTAAAATTGCCCGTCCCTGGCACTTCGTTATGAACATGTTTTACTGTACAATGCTAGATGTATAGATCCTTAGTAAAATAGACAAATGCTTTCGATATACATAACAGTTTGTTTCATGATGGTTTGTTTGTGAAATACAATTGCTCCAGAGCCATATACATGTACATGAAAGTTAATTGATATACCATCAGGTTTTTTTTTTATTTCTAATGATGCATTAAGCCTAATTAGGCTAATACATGTAGATTTAGTCTTAGATTGGATGAAAATAATGTCTTGGGCATAGGACTGTTAGCTCTAAGGGCTTTGTTAGTCATATTTTTATCAATTGTTTGGGGATTGTCTGGAATTCAATAAACATTTGTTCATTTTTGCTTGTACCATTCTTTACATAATGACGTACATTAGATAGTTACACAATACAGATACGTAGTATCGATTTTCATGTGGAGAGGGGTGATACAGACTCATCCAAAAAACCTTGACAAGCTAACCCCAACCCCAAACCCCCACCCCACCCCATCCCCCGCAAAAAAATAAAATACATCGCACTAATCATGAAAATCCTAATCCGTTGTGGGGCAGGAGTATGCGTTTACCTATAACTACAATTTTACTGTTAATTTCATTATTTTTGCTATGACTCGTATGTATCCATAAAATTAATATGTTAGGCGCGCCCGGGTCTATAGTACCCGGCCGAGATTTAATATTATTATATACTATATACAGTATATGGTCATAAGTGAGAAATCAAAATGGCCACCGTTATAAGGCACCGGTGCACGCTTACCTGACTTCTAAGTAAAATATCTCAAAAAGTAACAAAGTAACTTACCTCAAATTTAATATTTAGTTGCATGACCTTTTGACCTAATGACCTGTCGTACACGTTTTTGAATGAATGCATATAATCCTTGAATGTAGTGCCTAGGAAGTGAACTCCATATTTCTTTCACTTTTTCAATCAGGTCTCCTCTGTTTTTGATGTTGTTTATTTCTTTTTGCAAACGGATTTTAATTGTTCGCCATACGTTTTCTATAATATTAAGGTCTGGTGATTGGGATGGCCAATTTAAAGATTTGTTATTGTTTTGTTCTTTCCATCGTTTTGTTTCTTTTGTACGGGGGCATTGTCTTCTTGGAACAAATAATCGTTGTTAGGGAAATGCCGGGCTAAAACCGGCCACAAATTTTCATCTAAAATGTCGATATATTTTCGGGAATTTATATTGCCCTCAGCTTGTGTAAATGTTCTGATCCCATTATGGGAAATACAACCCCAAAACATGGCTGAAAACTTACGGTTGCCTCGTAGCCCCAGGCACTCCGGTCGCCAGACTTCGTGAGCTCTCCTCCAAACATATACTCGTTTATTTTGGTCAACCACAACTTGTGTTTCGTCACTAAAAATTACTTTTTCTAGTGTCTATCCAAAGTCCATCCAAGTTTTGATTTACACCAACTTATCTGACGACTTCTATTCTCTTTCCGAATTGTTAATGTTTTGCGAATTTTTCTCCTTGTATAGCCAGAAAAACGTAATCTTCTAACAGTTCGGCTAGAAACAGAAGAAGGTAATTGTTTGCTTCATTCGTTATTTCTGCTAAAGTTTGTCCTCTGTCCGTTTTAACACACCGTAAAATTTTCATATCCCCCCTTTCATCCGTTTTTCGAGGCCGCCCGCTTCGAGGTAAATTTTCAATGTTTCCACTTCGATTAAATTTATGAAGAAACTTACTAATGCATCATTGACTTACTCCAATAATGTCAGCAATTTTATATTGACTGAATCCATCTCGACCTAAAGATATTACCAACTGTTTCTGTGGTGTTGACATTTCCTTTCGTTTTTCGGTCATGTTTTAGCAGACGATGTTTACAGTTTAGAAAGGTAAGGGACATTTGACGTCATGGATAAATATATAGATTAGCCTCTATTAAAAGACTATGATTTATATTTTTTTCTCTGGCTACATCATAAAGACCAAAACTTAAAAAACAACTCAGACATTTGTAAAAATGAAAAAACGGCGGCCATTTTGATGACTCACTTATGGCCATATTCTGTACATTTGTTTAATAAGCAGCAGTTGGCAATACATGTATTTTGATTATCGATTAGATGCATTATGGAGATATTGATTGGAGCCTTTTCTATTCACAATAGTGGTAATTATTACATTCTTGAATTTTATATGATATTGTTTCATATCGTTTACCTTTGGACTAACCCCTAGACAGTCCCGTTACAATAAGAAGACGATGGTGCGTTTTGGGGGGTTTTTTTCTTTGGTGCCAGTATTCTAATGTCTCAAGAATTTACCATAAATATTCAAAAACCTTTGTTTATGACAGGGAAAATAATTCCGTTGCGAATATAATTTCAGAATCAATTTCTCAAAATGACCTAAAATTGGACACGAATTGAGACCAAAAATTAAAATATTATTTTTCCAATTTTAATGTATAGAATGGTAAATTGATGCTTTATATGCTTGACAAAACTTTGAAAGTCAAGTTACAAACGAAATACAGAGCTTTAAAAGCCATTGTTATATAGATAATCTGAAGTCCGGACCCCCTCTTTCCTCACACTCCTGGAAAGATCAAATTTCTTTAAATTTATACATGTATATTAAAATTACCGAGTCTATGGCTCGTAACCTCACCACCCCACCCCGACTACCACTACCCTACACCTCACCTCACCTCACCTAACCTCTTCGTGCCCGCAGCCATAAGGCCCGGATACACTGCCTATACTTGTCCCTGTCTTTGGCTGCTGCCCTCGCTGACGCCCAGCTATTCCACCCAAGCTGTGATCTTTCTTGCTCTGTGATTCTGCGCCATGTTGTTTTTGGTCTGCCTTCTTTCCTTCTTCCCTCTGGATGCCATGTCAGTGCGGTCTACCCTACACCTGGCAAACTCAAATACCCCTTGTACTCCGTCCTTTCTTCCTGAAAAAAATTCTGGATCCCCGCATGAAAACGTTCCCTGTAATTTATTAAATTAATTTTCTTTAGGTTACGTTTTCTCCAGGGTTTTTTCTCTTGATACCTCTTTGCACGTCATCTAGCGTTAATTCGGTGCATGACTGTTGATTTTGCATCGATGATCGTTTGTTTTGCATTGGTGTTTGTAAAAGAGGCTATTGATTTTGTTTTAAGCTGGTCTGTTTCGTATTTTAGCATGTTTTTAAAAATAAGTTGTTCGTTTTTAAAACGTCCTTTTTTTTTTACCTTTCCGCCGCCCATACATGTATACTATACTATATAAGCAAATAGAGATCTTTAAAAGTTGTCACTTGTTTGATTCTCCGCATGTTGTTTTTTACATGTGCAGTTTATTTTGAGAAACTTATTTAACCATCATAATTGTCTAAATATAAACAGAATCACATGGACGACGACTTTATTTACAAAAGACATAGCATTTTACGCGCATTTTTTATCGAACGCGGCAAGCGCCAATGAATCTTTAAAAAATACAGTTAATACGGAGATCCTGAAAGTTTTCACATGGGGTTCTAAGGAATAATTTTGTTTTCCGGGGTGGGGGAGGACCGAAGCCTTTTTTCGGTAACTTTAATCATTTTCAAAAATATCGGAATGCCTTCTCATGCAGCGCTAAAAGTTTAATTACGAACCAGTTAGTCTTGGAGAGTATGCGACCAACCTGCGTACGCGTATGAACAAAATGGCAATATTCAAGAAAGTCGAATGGTCAATCTGGGTTCCAGGTCGTCCATCCGATTTTTTTCAGACCGAGAGCTACAGATCTGCAGCTAGAGATTGTCTAGCTCTTATTGGTTTTGTCGATTTAGTTTTGTTTCAAGGAGGCGGATTTTCAGATTAATGAGGTTTTCCCTTTAAAAAAAAAAGTAAGAAATCGGTCACATTTTTTCAGTGTTATCATTTTACAATTCATTTAATTAAAGCTCTAATAAAATTTGATTATAAAGATATGAAGTTTCAAAATACAACTATTCATTGCTTTATACGAAACGTTGCATGAAAAAAAAGGTGTAAAAAGATTTACATCGCATTCTTTTAAAATACAAAAAGACAAGTACAATGAGCTTAGATATAGCTTACAAACAACCATTAAGAGAGATTGAGAACAACTAATTTCCTATTTTTTTAAATCAAAAGAAATTCAAGAAAAAATCAGGTTTTTTTTTTTTTTACCAGCAATGGGTTCTATATCGTGCCAGCACCTGCGGTCTGATACACTGTAACATACACTACTGGCTCTAAAAAGTACTAAAAGTGCCATTTTTTATTGAGAATTGCTGATATTTACTGATAATTTTGGGGGATTTTTTGTTAAATTGAAATAATATCTGAACAATTTGAATGTAACTTAATCTCTTGAAAATTCCCTGGCTCTTAAAGAATATTCTCAGTAATTATCAGCAATTCTCAGTTCCATCTGTAAATCTCAGCAAATATCAGTAATTATCAGAACACACAGCAAAAACATCAGTAAATATCAGAACCAACAGCAATTATCAGTAACAACAGTAAAATTATCAGTAAATATCAGCAATTCTCAGCAATAAAAGTACAATATCAGTAAATATCAGAAATTATCAGTAAAAAATGGCACTGTCAGTATTTTTTAGAGCCAGTAGTAATGGGTTTGTAGACTTTGGTTTTTAAAGCTGGTTTCTTTCTTTTGGGTTTTTTTTTTCTTTTTAAGTATACTCTAATAATAATGTTATCGATTTTGTACACAAACGGAGTTATCGATACTAAGATATCAATGTAAAATGGACAGAATATCTCTTTCTCTCTCTCTCTCTCTCTCTCTCTCTCTCTCTCTCTCTCTCTCTCTCTCTCTCGTGATGAATTCAAAATGCTAGCTCAAACAACACATACGACAAGATGCCGGGCAAGACCAAATGTGCATAACTCTGGCGTATTCATGCATGTATTGAGGTTTCAGCAGTAATTTAGATAATTTACCAAATACCGTTAAGATATTCTTATCATGATAAAATTAAACTTTTGAATCTACAACGATTAAATTATCGAAAAGGCGGTATTGCGGGTGTTGGATGAATGTGTAGTTTGTTTTGGAGGTATATTTTAAATAATTGTTATCGGAATAAATTTTGTTTGTTGGTTTGATTTGTTTTTTGAAAAGGCGGATAAAGCAAATGTGTAATTTTCCATATGAGGTCCCAGCATATTTTCTTAATTATCATAGGCCAAAAGCATGTTTAGAAAATAAATATCGTATCAACCACTTTTTATGCGCAGATCATGCATTTCTTAATGGTTTGCACAATTACCAGTTACTACTTATAAAAGGAGAAATACATTTCCAAAAAGATTATATCGGTTACTGATAGTTGACATTGAGTCTGTCATATGCAAGCACATGTGTAACCTGGTTAGATATCATGGCCGGGGGGGGGGGGGGGTCATCGCAACAAGATTTTGTACTATGATAGAATGTACATTGTTAATTAATAATTGATTTTGAATTATCGTTAATAAACAAAAGCATAAGTTTAGATTGACATACAGTCTGGAAAGTCAACAGAAAGAACTAAAATGCCAGGGAGTTTTGTTTCAAAGGCCACGTTTTCAATATCTGCTGGACGATTTCATTCGTCTTGAATAGGATGTAAGTCGTGTGGCTTACTAAATGTACACGCTTACACTTCTGCCGATGAAAAAAGTGACTGTATATTATGTTAGATTTATAAATCGTTTCTAAAACATTTGATCTTATATATCGTTGTTAACAAATTCAAAACAGAACGAATAAATTGATTTAATACCCCGGGCCACCCCAAAGAAGAATCCATTCTAACCAACTGAAATTGATACAAAAGGTAAAACAGGACGTCAGAATGTCTCATTCATTCATTTTTACGCACCGTAATAGTGGACGAGTCCAAAATGAGAGACATGGTGCATACGTGTGCCATGCATGCAGTTTACTTTGCGGGTTTTTTTTCTTGTTTCGAGAGTCCTTTGGCTTGAAAATGACGGAAAAGCCTTGAATATTGTTATTTTCAAGCCGTAATATAACATGTAACACTTTTTCATTTCGCTGACAAGCTTGAGATAATGAAATAATTGTATTAAAAATAATATAAACGGACGTTTAAATACTAGGGTGAGTTAACCATGCATCGGACACATACCTTGGATCGGACAACTTTGGTTTAAAATATACAAATAAATGTGCATGCGCTCATATGTTGTTTCGTATATCCCTGAATTAGAACTAATGAACTTTATCATTATAAAGAATTTGACAGTCACATTGTTAAAGAAATAACAATATAGGCATCGTAAAATGACGTCAAATACGCCATCACTGAAAATTCAGTTACGAAGATTTTACACAAAAGCATTATTTGAGTGCTGTGTATTTGATTGTGAATAAGTGAAAACGCACCCTCTACCTAAAATAATTAGAAAGAAGTAAGTTTTGAAACAAAATTTGATTAAAATAAGCCTTAGAAATTTGAACAATTAATGTCAAGGTCATTTTTGCTCCATATATTCATTTCACCATGGATCGGACACAAATTAACCATGCATCGGACAGTTTTCAATGCATGATTTTTTCTAAAAATAAACATGTTTTGTGCCCATTTCTTTTGATATAATTTAAATGTATAGTAAAATTAAAATTTAAAAAATAATTGATCAAACTTTTTCCTCGGACGACTTAAAATTCGAGTTTTATGGATACTGCCTTTTTAATCCAAAGTTCCTGTAGGTGCTGGCACGATAAAAAAAACCCTCATGATAAATATTCCTTTAAACAGAAGCACTAGTCTAAATTCTTGACTATAGATTCGAGGATTTACATTAAAAGAAATCTGAATAGCAATTGAATAAATTTATTTTTCCGAACCACTGTATTTTCGCATTAAGACCAGAAAATAATGTTATTTTATCTCTACTGTATAGCTGTCCGATGCTTGGTAAATATTGTCCGATCCATGGTGAAATAGTTCGACACTTCATTAATTTGCTTTATTTTCTACGTTTTTAACAATTTTACTATTTTTTCTCCAATAATTAAGCGAGGGGGAAACCTGTAACTTTTGAAACATATTTTATTTATATTTGGACTATAATTGATGCGTGATCATAGAGAAAAATCCAAGGGTGTCCGATGCATGGTGAAATCACCCTATGTCAAACGACTCATTTACTACTTGAACAAATGGGATGGTAGTCAATCTGATTTTTTTCTGACCGAGAGCTACATATATGCAGCTATTATATGCTTCCGATGAAATAATTTTATTTTAGGAAAGCCGTTATTTGTTACAAAAAATAATCTTCCTATACTTCGTCTCTTAGTTACATTCGCTATTTGTAGAACAAGCAGAACCAGTATCATTCCGGTCCTTATCATACACATTGTTCGACTTCAATAGCCCAAGCATTTTATTAGCTAGCACTGCTTTGCATGTACACAAAAACTTCTAAAATTTTATATGGCTATTTATATTATTATTTATTTATTCACTAATCAAGGGCCATCAGGCACAATATTGTATCATAATAATAATATTATGATTATAACAAATAATGATTGAAATAATAGCCTAGAATGTACAGGTTCGTATTACAAGCAACCATATGCAAAATGATTCATCAATACAATTAAATATATGTGTGGGATTTACGCATTTAACTGTGTGAGATAATGCGTGAACACTACAGCTATACAGAAACAAGGTGGCCTGAGAACAGAGAGTACCAAGGGACGGTGCCTGCACAGTCAATCAGACTGGCCTACTTGTACTCAAAGTGTTCAAGCCAGAATGCTTATACATAACATAACACACACACACCCCTCTAAAAGTAAAAATATTGTACATAATATATGTATATATAACTATAACCATTAAATTCCACTTTTAGGAATCATTTCACTGAGTTGTACAAGTACTTGTAAATCTTCATTTGCCATAAGCCAGTATAGTTTTTGGTCATTGTCCATGTTTTGAAAATTTTTACAAGATTGTACAGAGTATCTCTTAATGCCTTATTATGATCACATGAGAATTAAAAGTGTTTTTCATCATCCACTGATTTGACATTACATCTATTACAGTATCTTTCTTGTCGAGGAATGCCTTGATATCGTCCTCTTTAAATATACGTCTATGATTGGAAATGCGAAAACGAGTTAAACTTCTCCTCTGCTCAAAATTTTTAAGTAATCTAAGGTAGTTCTCTTGGCCAAAATTTTGCTTAAAAGTGCTGTAGCAACTTAGTTTTTTGTCAGCGTGTACAGTGAATTTAGAATTCCATCCTTTAATGTAGTATTTAAATAGACAGTCTCTTAGTGCCCTTTTGAATTTTTGTATTGTTACTGACAGTAAATTTTTAAGCCATCATTGCTGTTAGTTAAAAATTGAATTGATCCATACCAGGAGGGAATATTCTGTTCGAACAACTGTTTTGATTCACAATAAGCATTATACAATAGTGGAAAGGATTGACTTTGATTCTCAAGTCTGTACCAATAACTAAACATAGATCTTATGATATCAAAATGTAAGGGAAATCTTCCCAGTTCAGACAGAACAGCAAAGTTTGTTGCAGATTTATGCACACCAAGTATTTATTTGCAAAACTTAAAATGCAATTTGTCACAAAGTGTATTGGAATAAATTTTGTCCATTGCACAACCAGGGATCTGAATTTGTTTTGCAAATGGATTAAAATTCCCCCAAATTTCCGCTCCGTACGATAAAATATGTTTAATAGTATGATCAAAAATGTGAATTGTGGTTTTGATGTCCGGATACAGAGAAATAAAATCCTTTTTGAGTTTGAAAAAAAGATTTTAAGGCTTTTTGATAAAGCTGCTTTTGAGCAAAGGAGAATGAGCCTGAGGAACAAAATGACACACCGAAGTATTTGTATTCAGAGACACATTCAAGTTCAATATCAGCAAAGTTAAATTTAGATTTAGAGAGTCTGCCTGCTTTATTGTAAACTATTATCTTAGTTTTGGATGTATTAATATTGAGACACCAATCATTGCAGTATTTTTGCAAGATATTAAGCTTTTGTTGCAAACCATCTGCTGATGAAGATAATAAAATTATATCGTCCGCATACATCAAGCAATTGATTGGGTTTGAGTTTAAAAACACAGGATCGGCAGACGTGTGAAGTGAAGTGGGAGACCCAAGTTTGTGGGTCAACTGCTTCTGAGACATTATCTCTTTCAATGCCTCGTAGCTTGTCAATTAGTTTCCAATAAGATTTAGGAGTTTCTTCATGTAGGGTTTCCAACTTTCTAAGAATGGATTGTTCGTACTTACGACATTTGTATTTTCTTGACTTTGTATATTCTCTGTATAGTTTATAAAAGTGATTTTTCACAAAGGGGTCTTTAGGATATTTTGAGTAAATCTTTCCGTAGTTAAGTAAATTTCTCCTCATGGAATTCAAATCAGAATCATTTTTAACCTTTTTTCTTTGTCTGATGAGTAATATTGCATTTTGTCAGAGATTTGTCAGCTGTATGAATAATAATATTTGATAGTTCGGCTGTAGCGTTATCAATTGATTCATAAGAATGAAGATTTTCTCCTTTTGTAAGATTTTGTAATCTTTTCTGAATGTCCTCAGAATTGAGGGCAGCTGCGAAACGAGCAGACGATTCCTCAGACCATATATATCTAGAAGGAACGTGAGATGAATTAGCACAATTGTTTTCAGGTTTAAACAGAACCTAGCTGAACGTGACCATTGTAACAGACAGTGACAGTCAGACAATGTGGGTAAAAATTCAGATACCCGTCTCATGCATAGTGTACACGCGTGATTCAAAATATTCCAAACTGAGGGTTAAGAATGCAGTCATTGGGTCTTCATTTTAAAGAATTTGAGAAAAACACATTGTTTGTTAATTTGTCAAACTATCAATATACAGGATGTATACTCTGCTAGTCATCGTTAAAGCTAAACCCATCTGACATAAGAAGTCGTTAAATTTTACTAAAAGGGGAAAAATTCAAAACCGGATAGGGATTTTCATCAAGTAAAATATGAAACGACAACATCGCAGGGCATGTTATCAGACCTGAAAATTTCAAAACAACACATGAACAAACAAGCGAGATATTAAGGATCGAAGTTGGCGTCTAGAAGAAAAAAAATTATAATAAGAAATCTGAAAATTTTTCAGAATAATAGTAAGGTCTTCCGCTCGGAAGCGGAAGACCTTAACTAGTTCAGCTTTGGTACTCTCAATACTTTGATTCATCATAGATAGCACTTTCGGCTGGGTAATGCTTTTAGTTACACGACATAAAGCGTTTAGAGGAAACGCTAATCGCTTCAAAGTGCAAAAATTGTCTCAAAACTAGATGTGAATTTAAAGAGGGATAATAGGACGATGACTTTGAATCCAGTTCTTCATACAAAGCCTCACTGTCTCCTGTCCCATCTCTGTCACAAAGGGCTTTGACTGAGGTAATTTGGGAGGCACTAAAAATAAAGCAGTGTGTAGGGCCATCTTTTTAATGTGTGTCTCGTCTTTGTAGATGGTTGCCGTTCTGCTTCTGGTTTCCGTTTTCCTGATGACAGTGGGTGTCTCAGAGGGTTCTATCATCCGACGGATCCAATGTAAAAACTGCAAGTTAGGCTGTCAGAGAAGTTATATTGTTTGTAAATCGAGCGTATTTTTGGGTCACCGGAGGAAGTGTGGTTCCAGAAGAAATGACTGCTGGAAAAGCTGTGACAGAGAAATGTGCTGAAACGCTAGTTTTAAAACTTAACAAATGTTGATCAAACAAGATGTTTTCAGAAATGTAGATGTGAATCTTACTTGATCAGATCTGTTGAGAATTAAAAGACATATATGCATGAACTAGATTTTATTTTCTGTGGTGCAAATGAATTGAACAGTATATAATTGAGCCATCTGCAACTTCCTACTCAAAGTAATTAAAGTAGGACAAAAACGTTTACGAGTATATATGCGAGACAAGAATTTTTTTAAAGATATGGCACAAAAGAATATAATGCAACACTGCAAGAACTATTTCTTGGTTATTTATATCATGCAAACAATCAATTTTTGTTCAACGTTCAAAACATAACTTACTTTTAAGACTCCAAATCGGTAGAATACTACATACCACAACCTTGAATACAGATATAAAACCTGTTATAAATACAACGATCTACTAACAAATTCTAAGATTTTTTTTTAAAATGTTAACCTAGTGAGGTTTTTCTTAACATGCTGTCCTGCGTGGGTTGACCTTCACGTTCTTGTCATTAACTGTGACGATTTTTTCTACGTAAGAGTATTACGTCAGATACATGAATGAGGGTTACCAAATTGCCAAAGAATGATTGGATTAATTACCGTTTTCAAATTTAAAAGACGAGGAATAAGAAATATTTCAGGAGGAATCAATATTAAGAATATTTAAGATACTGGGTTATTCAATAACTCAAAAAAGAATAGAGAATTTGCTTCCAGTAACAGTTGATGAATATCTTCATGATTTTTAGGTTAATGCTATTCCATTCTTATGCACACAAAAATTGCATATCAAAAACTATACATTTTCATAATGAACAGATAGTTCTTGGTTGTTTTGCTGCGTTTGCAAAACATAACAATACATTTAAGGAGGGCACCCGTAGATTATCTGCCTGCGAGGTTATCAATTGTTTTGAACGTTTTGATAATGAAAAGTACACAATGTGATTTATCCAAATCTCATCTAATGTTTTTAAGATAATTAAGTTTTAACTAATGGGAAATAATGCCACCTGTATGCTTGTGTGACTATTGTTTATGAGTATCTGCCATTTGCCGTATCTTTGCTAAATGCTGAACGTAGACATGTTTAATCTTAATAAAAAATCATCGAATGTTGCACAAATGACAAACATTAGGGAAAAAACAACTGTTTGCATTTAGTGTATCAGTTATAAAATATTAACAATACATTTAATAAATACTAATTATGATGGCAAAGAAATTTCAAAACGCAAGCTGTATTATCAAAAATTAATTTTGCCTGCTAGTAATTAGTTGACATTATCCGCAAGAATATCCTTTTTGATAAAGAATAGCAAATGCATATATTAAATTACGAATTTGATTGCTAATGCACACCATTTTTCTTTAAAGTTTTGTATGCATACAAACTCATATTTGGTGATCATTTCTATATGGGTTTTTTTCTTTTTTATGTTTCAAACATAGGTATAATATTTTTTCGATAAACATTACTTATGTGGGGGGATGCAAATATAATGAAAAGTTACCACAAATTACTTTACATAGTAGATGAATAACAGTTAAGTTTTATCATCATTATTGTGTAACTGCATTCAATCCTAGCACTGTTTAATGAACAGATACCCTTATTTCAAACGGAAAATGCAAATATACGATACATTGATGTATTTGTTATAATTCTTTTATTTTAGATATAATTCTCCAAAAAGTGACAACTTAAAGAAAATAAGTCGTTTTGATTTACCTTTAAATGCAAATATCTTTAAAAGTGTTCGTAAATGTAAGATTTGAGTGTTTCACCTAACGATCTAAATTTCATTCATTTTACTGAATAAACTCATGCCACGATTATCGTGAACTATGAACAATTGAATGACAGTGAAAGAAAAAAGATTTAAAACTGAATAATAAATGACAGTTGAGGCCAATTATGTTAATTTTAATTGTTATCCAGAATTTCTCGAAACATTTTCAAATCACAGATTTTCACACTGAAACGGAATACGTTTCCAAGAAAGAGCTCGGGAGTAGAATCTCCTGAGATTGACCTCTTTCTTCGCTGACCACTGGAAGTCTTCACATGTCTTCAGTTCTGTGATGGTATCCTCGATTATCTCCCTGTACGACCTAAAAGATGATGATAAAAGTGGTTTCAAACTGATGTAGATGTAAGTACAGACACAATTTGTAAACTTTTCATTTGTTAACAATTATGCTATCCTGTCTAAATCAAGAAAATAATATCATTATAAGCTGCAGGACAGTAGCTCCACGGGAAATTTGAGTTCTGGAGATACAGTTTTTTGTATGGATGGAACTGTAGCTCCACAGTCTGTCAACTCGACTTTCCAGTAGTAAAGCTACAGTTTTGCAGCTTTATTATTATTTCTAAAACGCGTTAACAACCTTCCATGAAACATGAATATAATTATCAATATTATATCATTATCACTATCTTCCATACATTCACATTCAAACACTTACTGATAACAGTTAGTTTTGGATATACGTTAGGTCGTATTTCGTCAGATGAAATGATCAGATCCATGACTCTATCGTAGAAAGGATTTAACTTTGTTACTTTTTTGTTCAGACACTGTCGAATCTCTCTGGCTACCGTGAATAAAAAATTGAGTAAATATCAATAGCAAAATACCAAATAAGTGTCATTTAAGTTACATATCCTAGATAAACTGGCCTCATTTGACGTCATTTATCAGTTTTGTTTTTCTTATACCTCTTTAAATGCTGATTTGCTTAAACACATTTTGTATTCTATGACACTTGCCATTTATACAATATGCAAGCATACAGGGATTATATAGCCAAAGAAATGATTTAAAAGAACATTTAGGGGGAAAATAATAGTAATGTCAAATTGTCTTATTTTGTTTTCAAAATAATTGTAATTTTTAGCATTTTTACGTTAAAGGTAATTTTAAAAAATGATTTACAGACATTGAAAGAAAAAAAACTCGACCTTAATTTCACTTTTACCAGCTATTCTATTTGAAAAAGAAAGATTGTCAACAAAACAGAATGGGAGAACAAGATAATTAAAGGACCATCTATAAGACTTTCTAAATAAACCATACAATGAGCATTTAATCATGAAATGGTGAATTACTGACTACGTGAAATGAAGCTAGTTAAAAAAAATTGACCATAGCAATACCAATTGCTGTGTAAATAAAATTCCATTAACAGTGCTCAGAGATTTTGCATTACAAGCAATTATTAGAGATTGTGAAAATCACAATTATCAGAGATAGTGAAAGTCATACAATTATTAAATACTTTGATATATATATATATATATATATATATATATATATATATATATATATGACCTAATGTCACAGCCCTTTATTAAAAATATTACATTTATATAGCATTAAAAAATACCTGTCACATATTAAGATAAGCAAGATTTCATGCATTTTATCAGATTGGTTATTTGCATTTAAATGCTGCTAATGATTGAAAATGTAGAACTGTAAAGTGAGTACTTACTGGGAAGTGCACAATGTAATTTCACGTAAAGACAGCAGTTTCATAACTGATCGTGAATTTCCATAAAAAACAAAAAGTGTAAATTGAGGAAAATTACCCGCACCATGCAGCAAAGGTTTTCATGTAGTTTATGTGAACAAACTAAACTTTACTTTACATTAATATATTATTTTAAAAATTGGAAGGATGAGATATGAAAAAGAAAGATATGTTCAGTGTATATGTCCCTTTATATTAAGAGGCCTTAGTACAGCAAGACTAATACTTTATAAGACTATTCGTAATAAGATGGCGATATAAATCTTTTTTTAAATCCAATATCTTTTAAATAGGTATTACCTACACGTCGTCAAAATAACCTTTTCTAAAGAGATGTTGTCCTTGACTCGGGTCTCCCTGGTGCCATCACGCTTGGCGATGTTTTGGGACAGAAATAAACGTCTTGCGAGCAATCTTCATCATGATATCTCTTGGTCATTGTATTGTCGTCTGTTTCGAGTTTCCATAGCAACCTGTAGACAATTTTACACATTGTATTTACCTTACAGTTCACATCACTGTTTCTATAAACAGATTAATGATACTGCACTAAATGAAAAATTCACTTCATATTTTACCAAATTGGCAAAAATGATACTTTCAATATTAGCTTTACCAGGTTTTTTTAATGTAATTACGTGAAACAACAACTTTTCACTCACGTGCCTGAGTAGAGCGAGTCAGAAGTAGAATAATCTGAATAATTGACCTGCAAAATGCCGTATAGGTGTGGGGTGTTGTTTTTTTTTTTGATGATTAAAAACAAACTTTATACAAACAAATCTTTTGTTTTACCTTACCTTGAGGGTAACACATGCAGCCTGTGGCGGCCAAAATGATAACAAACAGACGTAACACAGCCATTCCTTTATTTATCTCATATATAAATTGATTATTATCTGAACCATGACGTCCCAAAACTATGTGTTAATTTAGTCATTATATAATAACAATATAATGAGATGGTAGAGTTTATTTCGAAATACAGATGATTTTCCCATGGTTTTCACTTTTAAATCACCTGCTTTAATCGCTGTGATGTCTGACAAGTAACAAATGCAGCCTGTGGCGGCCGAAAGGATTACAAACAGAATAAACACGTCAACCATTTCTTACGACAAATCTAGATTCAGACTGAAAATTGTAATATTTATCTCATATAAAAATTGATCATTATCTTAAGGTGGAATAACACATCGTCACAAAAAAGCTGACCTCTGATCGAAACGACATTTCGTTTTATTGACGGCAACATATAACTCTCTCCATAGCCGAGTGGATATAATGTTGTGCTTGTGATCCGTACATTACGAGTTCGAATACCACAGGAACTTTTGTTGTTACTTACTCAATTGAATTTTTTAAAATATTCATTTTTCATACCCAAACTGCATTTTTTTCGCTTATTTGACATATGTACAGTTTATTTATCATTATATCTTTCATAAACAAATAATTTACTGTTAATTAATTTAGTTAATGTGTGATTTTTTCCAGGTCTGTTATTCCACCTTAACCAAAACTACGTGTTATAACAATTATTATATAATGACAATATAATAAGGTGGTAGAGTTTATATCGAAATACAGATAATTTTTCCATGGTTTTCACTATTCGATCGCTTGCTTTAATCGCTGCAATGTCTGGCAAGTCACCCTTTTTCAAGCGAGATATACTATTTTTGTTGAAGGCCTAGTGTAAATACGCATCGCACTTCAAGCAAGGCGGATACCCAGTTGCCTATAGTGCAGTTAAAAAGTTGTGTTTCGATAACAGCCGAACTGATCTGATCATTCACATACGTTTTACAAACATTTACGTA
>WFKH01003881.1:6156711-6169285 GCA_016163765.1 Magallana hongkongensis | reverse complement strand
TTGTGATACGTTTTCTTGATTTTTAAAAGAAATGCTCAGAGCAAAAACCTGATTGTTTAATAAGTAAACAATATAAGCAACATAAAAAACAAAAAAAAAGCATTAAAAGGATACATTTCACATTGAAAAGTTTTATTGTTCATTCAGGGTTTAGAGCTAAAAGCATTAAAATAATTTGGAAACATGTATTTCATAGCAGATTTTTTCTCTACAATATTGTATCAAAGAATGAAATTTATTTATTTATTAAATAATAAGAATTTAATGTAATTTGACATAAAGAATATTGACAGACTAATCACTTAAAGAAACAAGACGACCAGGGACCACATTAGCCATATTATTTTGATATCAAATACAATGCATCTCAACAACTTAGTAGAATACATCTTGTTTAAACGGATATTTCAATTTTTTCTTCACATAATCTAAATAACAAACATGGGTCCTCTTTTGTAGTTTCAGTGTTGAGAAGAAAATTCATTAAGATTTTTCTCTATTTGTTCTAAAGTTTCAGCCTCGTACTACCGGTAATTCTGGGGATCATGATTTTAACAAACAAGAATCTGCACTGACCGAAAATGCTACCACTTACGCATTTTTAAATTGAAGTTTTTCTATCCAAATGGTTTTAATAGGTTTTTTCTTAAATGTTGTTCTCCTTTAGTTAGTCCTATTGTACTGTACTGTAGCCCAGCCTACCAGAACAATACTTGATGTTTCCACACAAGTTTCAGCCTGTCTAGCCAAATAGATTTCAAGATGAAAATTTAAAAAAATCGTCAACAATTTTTTATTGAATCTTTATTATCTCCCCTTTGTAGGATGGTGTGACCATTCGTTTTCATAAACTTGAATCCCTGAACCCAAGAATGCTTTGTATCAAGTTTGGTTAATATTGGCCTCATGGTTCTTTAGAGGAAGATTAAAATATAAACAGTTTACAAACGGAAGGACAAACAGATGCTGGACAAAAACTGGTCAGAAAAGCTCACTTATACTTTCAGCAGAGGTTAGCGAAAAAGGTTAGAGTTCATTTTTCAAAATTGTAGGAAATAGTTTTAACATATCCAATTGTATGCTAATTTAACGCGTGACCTATTACACTCGCGTTTTCGGCCGCACGATCAATACCGACGAAGTATTAGGAAACAGACCTATTCTTTTTATGAATGTTTGTTTTATAGTTTCACAATTTTCATTGTAGTTTAACATGAAATTAAAGTGCTTGTTTTAGGGTTTTTTTTTAAATTTTATGTAATTTAGTGCGTCCTGATTATTGTGTGTTTAGGATCTAATAGTGAACTTAGACTGATGCGTTTTCTTTTATAGTTCGATGACAAATACAGCCTCCATATGGTCCTATATTTTCTTTTAAAGAATATGTTTTAGTACAACAAACAAAAAAGCAATTAAGAATAATGTGCCAGATAATTATGTCAGTGCAAAAATAGCATTTTTGCACAGTCTAACGTGCATTGAAAAATTCCAATATGTCATATGAAATATAGGGACCAATGCTTGAAGAGTTAATAACCACTTTTGTTATTGAATTATCTATCAGGTGAGAATTTTACCTTTAAAAAATCCTATAGGAAAATCTTTTTTTTTTCATGGAATAGATACTATTCCTATAGGATTTTTAAAATTTTTACCGGAGTAAACGAAATTCCTATATGAATATTAATTCCGATGTGATTTAAACAAAACTCCCATAGGATTTTAAACCCGATAGGAAATATTAATATTCTAAAGGAAAACTACCTTTCTGATTTGAATTCTTTTGGGAACTACTTATTTTTTATAGAAAATATAATTCCTTTAGGATTTTCAACAAAAATCCCCAGAATTTACAAAATCACTTATCGGGGAATTATTTATCGTATAGGAATTATTTTTCCCATAGGATGTTTTTAAAAGTAAATATATTACCTATCAGGTATGAATAAATAAGAAACAAAATATGGATATACTTTACCGAATGGTCCTTCATTTGAATTATATGGATTTGTATAACACTGCATCTTTAGCAGGTGCACAAATGCCACCTCGGCAAGTCATTATTTTTCGGCACAGTGTTAAAATCTTTAAAAAACATTATTTAAAGTACTGATAAATATAATAATTTTATAAAGCTCTCGGAATGTTCTTTAAAACTTTAAAAACTTTCAAAAGAAAATTGTGAAAAATCACTTTAACATGACAGACTCTTGAGCAAATATCTATCCTTCAACCTTATCATTAGTGCATACTTTAATTCAGTTATAGTGAATTTTAGTTAGATTCGTAATCTTGTATACCTAATTCATGCCATTCTTCACTCAGTAGTCAGGTTCAGGTAGTTTACATTCCTTCTTTAAGTAACGTTTGTTATCATTTATTCCAATAACCAAAATATCATTGACCTTACTCTTCATTCATAGATTTAAAAATTCAATGCGTCATCATTTTCAATAGAGCGGTCACTCTGAGAGAACTTAGTTCAATTGTGAAACCTTTCATGTTTTAATTGAATATAAACATATCAAATCAAGATTTATTTAATTGCAGAGTTACTGTTTAAATTACAATTTGTGTACCACATGTAAATCAAAACAAGTTCTGCGTAACATTTAACATATATTCGACCTCCAACATCTTGGCTTTCATTGAAGACTAGAATTGAGGTCAGGAGTTCCGCAATCACTAAATAAATGAGGTAGGTTTGTACAAGAACTAGGATCGTAGACATAGCATTCAATTGGTTCTGCTCGTTCGGTTATTCTCCTTAGAAGTATCTCTTCTCGATCTCCCAAGACAAAAAATACAAACCCCTCTTGCACAACCACTGCCTTTAGGAGAAGTAAAACTGCATGTTTCTGCCAAAAGCAATACATGGTTTACTACGATTTTATTGTAGACTAACGTGCACTGCACTCCACACTCCCAATAAACCATATTTATTTTAAGTTTGGCTCTTTTAAAAATGGACATCTAATTTTGTTCAACACAGAAAACTGCATCCTTTTTTTTTCTTGCGTAGTCATTCATGATTTGTTTAAGCTTTTTGATTTTGAATTAAGGATGAATTCACGAAATTATAAATGTTTCTTAAGGAATTATGGGACTGACGATTTTGAATCTACCGCGCAACTCCGAATGACGTAAACCAATTCGCAGTCGTTAAATCTGTTGGTTCAATTTTAAGCCTTAAAGCAAAAAAATTATTGGAGCTCCGCTCTTTCGTCCGTTCGTCATCGAAAGCAAGATTTTTGTCTTGCTTAGATGGCTGAGTGGTTAGCGCAGTGGCCGCTCATTGCTAGGAAAGTAGGTTCCAGAGGTCGTGAGTTTCAATGTCGTAAAACGCAAATGCACAGTAAAAAGTTCAAATGCATAGTTTATCATACAATTTTTATTCCAAAAAAAAATTACGGATAAAAACATATTTTTAGTGCAATAAATTCTTATAATAATGTCCAGAAGTATTTCTGTTTCATCTCGCCGCCACTTCAAAATCGACAACCTCACCCTTCATTGCTGAAAATTACATGTATAAGAAAAGTGTATATTTGTTATTTTTTACATATGAAATTGAACATGATTTTATAGGCCCTCTAGTTCTCTCTTTCCTTGACAGATCTGTCTTTAATCTCTCAAACACAAACACAATGAAATATTACTCAGTACAAAATATACTCTTCATTTAAAATAATAATGTGTTGTTTCAACTCTATTGCAGATTCTTTCAGTGAAAATTTCTGTGATGTCAAAACACTTTTCCTATAGAGGGGCTTTACATCAAGACCTTTAATCATACATCACACTGCACTGGTCATTACCACTCTGTGGATTTGAACTATTGCCTAGCAAGAAATCAAATGTCAATTCTCAAGCTCTGATTCATCTTCGTAAGGCTAAGACTTAATCCTATCGTAGACACAACCTTTCATTCTTTAGCTTCCCAATTTTCACAAAAAGGGAAAGAAAATAAGCTGTGTTTCATAAATGTTTTGTCTATATCATGGAATTCGTAGCTATACACTAAGGCTTGCTTATTTGGATATAAAATATGTATACAGTCACTCAAATATACATGCACTATCACATTTACAAAGATCCAATTTTCAGTCTTGGTAATCATTTGAACCCCTAACATCAGATTGCAGGGTATTGCCGTTGGCCCAGTACAATTAAAACTTGTTCAATACTTGAGGTCACGTGTTGTCATGTTTATAAACTAAAAGTGTTATTTTTCTACATACTACATGTGTACAAAGAGTAAATATACTATTGTTCAATGATCAATTTATATATGAGATAAATATAGGAATTTTCAGTCTGAATCCAGATTTATCGTAAGGGATGGCTGTGTTACGTCTGTTTATTATCATTTTGGCCGCTACAGGTTGCATGTGTTACCCTCAAGGTAAGGTAAAACATAAGATTGTAGTGTAAAAAGTTTGTTTTTTATTTTCAAAAATAACACCCCTAGACGGCATAGTGCAGGTTAGTTATTCAGATTATTCTACTTTTGACTCTTTTTACTCAGGCATATGAGTAAAGAAGTTGTTGTTTCACAAGATTGCATAAAAGAAAAGCCTGGTTAAGCTAATATGGAAAGTATTATTTCTGTCATTATGGTACATAATGAAGTGATTTTTTCATTCAGCGAAGTTTCAATAATCTGTTTATAGAAACAGTGATGGGAACTGTAAGGTAAATACTATGCGTAATATTGTCTTTGCATCATAGAATACAGGTTGCTACGGAAACTCGAACAAGAAGACCGTACAATGACCAAAAGAGATCATGATGACGATTGCTCCCTAGTCGTTTATTTCTGTCCCAAAACATCGCCAAGTGTGATGGCACCAGGGGACCCAAGTCAAGGGCAAGATCTCTTTAGAAAAGGTTATTTTGACGACGTGTGCAGGTAATACCTATTTAAAAGATATTGGATTTAACAAAACATTTATTCGCCATCTTGTTACGAAGTGTCTTAAAAAGTATAAGTCTTGGTGTAGTGAGGCCTCTTAATATAAAGAGACATATACACTGTGAATATCTTTTTTTATATCTTAACTTTCTTATCTCTCAATTATATACTAATGTAAAGTAAAGTTTAGTTAGTTCATATAATGTAAACTACATGAAAACCTTTGCTGCATGATGCAGGTAATTTTTATCAATTTACACTTTTTATGTTTTGGAAATTCATTTCATTTAATTGAAACTTTTTCATAATCATTCAGAAGATTATAGCCAAACAATTATAAAACATTGTAATAATTTTTGCGGTTTTTAAATATGTTAAATGATTAATAAATTTAACTTATAATGTTTTAATGATGCTTTTGAATTAGCTACATTCCTGAATTTCTCAAATGTGCCGGATTTCCATGACAACAGAAGTCCAGTTTGTGAAGACAATGTGCGATCAGTTGTGAAACTGCTGTCTTTACGTGAAATGACATTGTGCAAAAGTCAAATACTTCCCAGTAAGTACTCACCTTCACAGTTTTACATAACAATTAGCAGCATTTAAATGCAAAAAACCAATTTGACAAAATGCATGAAATCTTACTTATCTTAATTACGTGACAGGTAATCTTTGATGCAAGTACAGTATAAACATTTCAAATCAATGTTACATTTAAAAGTCTAAACGTAATGAAGACAAGATATGTTGTATGACATTATTAGAAGTTAATGTTATATAACTGCAATATTTTAATAAAGTGCTACGACTTTAGTTGATCATAAATTTAAATTGCAAAATGTCTGATAATTGTATGAATTGCACAATCTCTGATAATTGTATGAAATGCAAAATCTCTGATAACTGTAAATGACACTTTATTTTTACAGCAATATGCATTGTTATGATCAATTTAACTAGAAATCATTTCAGGTAGTCAGTGAATCACCATATCATGTTCAAATGCTCATTTTATGGTTTATTAAAAAAGTCTAATCTATGGTCCTTTAATCAATTTGTACGCCTATTCTGTTTTGATCACAATCTTACCGTTTCAAATAGAATAGCTAGTTTATACATCAAGTCGACGTAAGTATGGAAAAAACAATTGTTAATTGATTATACGTCGACGATATACCTGAATGTTGAGTTGAAGGCCACAACGAGTGATTTATCTTCTTTTTTTTTTCACGTACAAGTTTTCGAATTATTTCTGCTTCATATGAATAGAAAAATAGGTCTGAATGATCAGAATGCGCTCAATCTTGCATAAATTGACATATATTTCAAGTTGATGATTATTTTACAAAAGTGTTGTTTTGTCTTAATCGAATTTAACCAGATTTAGTTGCAGATATGTATCTCTGCGAGAAATTTGTTTTTAAAACAGAAAGGTCTACCGTTTGAAAATATAAAACTGTTAAATGTTACACCATATTTTGTTACTGTATTTCCTCATGTGTTAATATCAAACACTCTGTTCCTCTTCGGGGAAGGAATAAAGTTGTTTTTGTAAATAAAATCATAAATGATCTCGATTGTCGATTTACCCGAATTTTCTTGGAAAAACTGCAACAGCTCTTAAATACATGGAGTAGGTTAACTAGCTAGCTACTGTCAGTTGAGTAATTTTAATTGCTAGTAAATAAAACAACAGGACTAGAAAAATTCAAACCTTTCATTAGAAATCATTAGGCAGTTCCTTATCTGCTGCCGTGACGTTAAAATATTACATTTTTGTAAACGACAAAATTGAAGCCGATTCTGGCTTAATTCTGGATTTTTTTTTACAACTAGCTTAAAGCAATATGAGCTGCAATTTTCATGTTGAATTTTTTTTTTACGAAAATGTTATTTTCTACTAAAATGACAAAAAATATCATGGTTTTTAAATTTCTGTTAGCCATATTTTTGTGAAAAAGGTCGCTAAGAGGCCTTAATTTGAGCAAAATTGAATTATTGTCGTCCTGTACAAAAATTGATTTGTTATATATTCCTTAGAAGAGAAATCTTTCCTCTGACAAAAATTAATGATTTTTTCAAATCTTATTGATCATAAAAGTTTAAGTTACATGCAGACTTATCATACTAGCAGGTTTTTGCAGCAAAATAAAATTCTAAAAAATACAGCTCATATTGCTTTAAGTTGATCATATAACTTTGTAAGATTTTTATATATATGCTACATGTAGTTATCAATACTAATTTTCTTCATGAAACAAAAATATAGGAAGTAAGTAATATTTACACACAGTTTACTCATGAAACAAATGTCGGAATCGAAATTATTCATCCTGTTGATCACTCCCTTTTGACCCTCGTTGATCACGTGGGATGTGAGAGTATATAAGCAGCGACAACGGAGGTTGTTAGTCAGTTGCAATCTGAAGTTAAAGATGAGGACAAACCCTTGTTAATAGGATAAGTCTTACGTGTCTGAATAAGGTTTGCGAGACTTAATTTAATTTTGTATTAACTAGTATTAGTTGTTAGGGTCGATAGGGGCAAGCGCGCTCCATGATAGAGTGGGATGTTGTAAATATTATTGATTAAAATATTCGATTGAGAAAATTTAAAGTTAATGGATATATTTCTTAAAATGCTTCGGCAGAGCAGTCAAATGTCCGAACCCATGAACGTTACACTAACTCTACTTGAAAGCAGTAGAAACATTATCAACTGAAAATTTGATTTTCTTATAAATAGAAATTTTGATTTCAAACTACTAATCATCATGAAGCAAGATATCAAAAATGATTTTCATATACTTCCTTGGCTTGGGAAATATTTTATATATATCACAATCATATAATATTTATTATTTTTTTAATTATTTTGATATGATTATATTTTGATATGATTCTCATATGAAGTAGCCTTATTATCATATAATTCAAATCATATCAAAATCATATAATATATATATTAAATAAATATTTATATGATATATAATTCTTATATGAATCCTTATGTGATTCCAATATCATTCAAATATGATAAGCACTTCATATCTGCTTCATATGTGGCAAAATCGCCTATGTACCAGAAAAACTCACAAGCCGTCTATGACGTAACAATTCATACAGATTTTGAGAAGGATATTGCAGAAGTGTGATTTACTGAATTAAAGTGTTGATAAAGAAACAGGTATATTTTAGCGTGCTTATAGTTTATGATTTGGGCAGAATACTGTCATTGTTATATAATACATATGCGTTTAAACGTTCAGCAGATATGTGTACTGTGTAAATTAAAAGTTAGTTTTGCATGATATATCTAAATAACAACCGGTAAAAAATTACCTTAATTCCTATCACTTGGAGAAACTTATAAGTTGTTTTCTTCCAAACAGTACATGTTATTGCCAGTCTATTTCATTTTATCAGCAATGTCCCAATTATTTTTATCTCATAGCTACCACAAGAAATAAATTTCTAATTCATGTTTTCAGATTTTATTTTAATCTCAACAGATCAAAGCTAGTTTGACAAACAGCCAAATATTAATGACTACATTTAGTTACACTTATAAGTATAATCGTTTTTAACGATAGATAAAGAAAAAAAATAACAACATATCTTCCTCCCAAAATTTTACTCTCTAGGCTATTCGTGTTTATAAATGATAAGTTTGTTTTGTTTAATATATATCAACCAATAGTGATGAATCACATGTTTTGCATCATAAACAGGTGTTGATCGTGACTTATACATCAAACAATGTAATGTAAAACATCTCTCTCGCTCGTTAGTAACGTATTAATGCATGTTTTATTTTTTTTAGAAAACAGGAAACAATTCATACCATGCATATATATGTAAGTAGAAAGATGATAGTTTGTGTTCAATACTTTGCGCTTTGTTTACTTGCTACGTATTCGTGTATACATGCATTTATTAAGTAAAATGTAGAGAGTCTCTGGGGGAGAATGTTTTAAACATACGATTTCCTTTATTTTTTTTCTAATGATAGGTCAACTTAAGAGTAAGTTATGTGCCAAATATAAAGTAAATTGAACGGATAGTTTATCTGTTTACCGTGCTCAATTTTTGGTCGTATGTCGGTATCATCCACCGATTTTATATAGGATTATATAGGGAAAAAGGGGCTATCATATTCAATTTCAGATGTAAAAAATAACAAATATACACTTTTCTTATAATTTTCAGCAATGAAGGGTAAGGTTGTCGATTTTGAAGTGGCGGCGAGATGAAAAAGAAATACTTCTGGACATTATTATAAGAATTTATTGCACTAAAAATATGTTTTTATCCGTAATTTTTTTGGAATAAAACTTGTATGATAAACTATGCCTTTGAACTTTTTACTGTGCATTTGCGTTTTACGACATTGAAACTCACGACCTCTGGAACCTACTTTCCTATTGCGCTAACCACTCAGCCATCTAAGCAAGACAAAAATCTTGCTTTCGATGACGAACGGACGAAAGAGCGGAGCTCCAATAATTTTTTTTTTGTTTTAAGGCTTAAAATTGAACCAACAGATTTAACGACTGCGAATTGGTTTACGTCATTCGGAGTTGCGCGGTAGATTCAAAATCGTCAGTCCCATAATTCCTTAAGAAACATTTATAATTTTGTGAATTCATCCTTAATTCAAAATAACAAAGAGCTCAAACAAATCATGAATGACTACGCAATAAAAAAAAAAGGATGCAGTTTTCTGTGTTGAACAAAATTAGATGTCCATGTTTAAAAGAGCCAAACTTAAAATAAATATAGTTTATTGGGAGTGTGGAATGCAGTGCACGTTAGTCTACAATAAAATCGTAGTAAACCATGTATTGCTTTTAGGTAGAAACATGCAGTTTTACTTCTCCTAAAAACAGTGGTTGTACAAAGGGTTTGTATTGGGAGATCGAGAAGAGATACTTCTAAGGAGAATAACCGAACGAGCAGAACCAATTGAATGCTATGTCTGCGATCCTAGTTCTTGTACAAACCTACCTCATTTATCTAGTGTTTGCGGAACTCCTGACCTCGATTCTAGTCTTCAATGCAAGCCAAGATGTTGGAGGTCGAATATATGTTAAATGTTACGCAGAACTTGTTTTGATTTACATGTGGTACACAAATTGTAATTTAAACAGTAACTCTGCAATTAAATAAATCTTGATTTGATATGTTTATATTCAATTCAAACATGAAAGGTTTCACAATTGAACTAAGTTCTCTCAGAGTGATCGCTATATTGAAAATGATGACGCATTGAATTTTTAAATCTATGAATGAAGAGTAAGGTCAATGATATTTTGGTTATTGGAATAAATGATAACAAACGTTACTTAAAGAAGGAATGTAAACTACCTGAACCTGACTACTGAGTGAAGAATGGCATGAATTAGGTATACAAGATTACGAATCTAACTAAAATTCACTATAACTGAATTAAAGTATGCACTAATGATAAGGTTGAAGGATAGATATTTGCTCAAGAGTCTGTCATGTTAAAGTGATTTTTCACAATTTTCTTTTGAAAGTTTTTTAAGTTTTAAAGAACATTCCGAGAGCTTTATAAAATTATTTTATTTATCAGTACTTTAAATAATGTTTTTTAAAGATTTTAACACTGTGCCGAAAAATAATGACTTGCCGAGGTGGCATTTGTGCACCTGCTAAAGATGCAGTGTTATACAAATCCATGTAATTCAAATGAAGGACCATTCGGTAAAGTATATCCATTTTTTGTTTCTTATTTATTCATACCTGATAGGTAAGATATTTACTTTTAAAAACATCCTATGGGAAAAATAATTCCTATACGATGAATAATTCCCCGATAAGTGATTTTGTAAATTCTGGGGATTTTTGTTGAAAATCCTACAGGAATTATATTTTCTATAGAATATAAGTAGTTCCCAAAAGAATTCAAATCAGAAATGTAGTTTCGTAGAATATTGATATTTCCTATCGGGTTTAAAATCCTATGGGAGTTTTGTTTAAATCACATCGGAATTAAAATTCATATAGGAATTTCTTTTACTCCGGTAAAAAATTTTAAAATCCTATAGGAATAGTATCTATTCCATTAAAAAAATGATTTTCCTATAGGATTTTTTAAAGGTAAAAATCTCACCTGATAGATAATTCAATAACAAAAGTGGTTATTAACTCTTCAAGCATTGGTCCCTATGTTTCATATGACATATTGGAATTTTTCAATGCACGTTAGACTGTGCAAAAATGCTATTTTTGCACTGACATAATTATCTGGCACATAATTCTTAATTGCTTTTTTGTTTGTTGTACTAAAACATATTCTTTAAAAGAAAATATAGGACCATATGGAGGCTGTATTTATTATCGAACTATACAAAAAAACGCATCAGTCTAAGTTCACTATTAGACCCTAAGCACACAATAATCAGGACGTACTAAATTACATAAAATTTAAAAAAAACCTAAAACAAGATCTTTAATTTTATGTTAAACTACAAACAAAATTGTGAAACTATAAAACAAACATTCATAAAAAGAATAGGTCTGTTTCGTAATACTTCGTCGGTATTGATCGTGCTGCCGAAAACGCGAGTGTAATATGTCACGCGTTAAATTACCATACAGTTGGATATGTTAAAACTATTTCTTACAATTTTGAAAAATGAACTCTAACATTTTTTGCTAACCTCTGCTGAAAGTTCAAGTGAGCTTTTCTGACCACTTTTTGGACGGCATCTGTTTGTCCTTCCGTTTATAAATTGTTTATATTTTAATCTTCCTCTAAAGAACCATGAGGCCAATATTAACCAAACTTGACACAAAGCATTCTTGGGTGCAGGGATTCAAGTTTATTAAAACGAATGGTCACACCATCCTACAAAGGGGAGATAATAAAGATTCAATGAACAATTGTTGACTTTTTTTTTTTTATAAAATCTTCCTCTCAAAATCTATTTGGCTAGACAGGCTGAAACTTGTGTGGAAGCATCAAGCTTTGTTCTGTAGGGTGGGTTACAGTACGGGTTGAATTTTACATAAGAATAACTAGAGAACAACCTTTAAGAAAATTCCTTTTAAAACCATTTGGATAGAAAAACTTTAACTTATAAATGCATGAGTGGTAGCATTTTCGGTCAGTGCAGATTCTTGTTTGTTAAAATCATGTTCCCCAGAATTAGTGTGAGGCTGAAACTTTACATTAGAACAAATAGAGAAAAATCTTAATGAATTTTCTTCTCAACACTGAAACTACAAAAGAGGATCCATGTTTGTTATTTAGATTATGTAAAGAAAAAATTGAAATATCCGTTTAAACAAGATGTATTCTACTAAGTTGTTGAGACGTAATGTATTTTATATCAAAATGATATGGCTAATGTTTTCCCTGGTCCTCTTGTTTCTTTAAGTGATTAGTCTTTCAATATTCTTTATGTCAAATAACATTAAATTCTTATTATTTAATAAATAAAAAAAATTGATTCTTTGATATAATATTGTAGGGAAAAAATTTGCTATAAAATATATGTTTCCAAATTATTTTAATGCTTTTAGCTCTACACCAAGTAAACCCTGATGAACAATAAAACCTTTCAATGTGAAATGTATCCTTTTAATGCTTTTTTTTTTTTTTTTTTTTTTTTTTTTTTTTTTTTTTTTT
>WFKH01003881.1:6143925-6156611 GCA_016163765.1 Magallana hongkongensis | reverse complement strand
TTTTGATGTCAAGTTATACGTAAATGTTTGTAAAACGTATGTGAATGATCAGATCAGTTCGGCCGTTATCGAAACACAACTTTTTAACTGCACTATAGGCAACTGGGTGTCCGCCTTGCTTGAAGTGCGATGCGTATTTACACTAGGCCTTCAACAAAAATAGTATACCTCGCTTGAAAAAGGGTGACTTGCCAGACATCGCAAAGCAAGCGAATAAACAGTGAAAACAATTGGAAAATCATCTGTTTCTCGAAATAAACTCTACCACCTCATTATATTGTAATTATATAATAACTGTAATAACACGTAGTTTTGGGACGCCATGGTTAAGGTAATGATTAATTTATATATGAGATAAATATAGGAATTTTCAGTCTGAATCCAGATTTATCGTAAGGAATGGCTGTGTTACGTCTGTTTGTTATCATTTTGGCCGCTACAGGTTGCATGTGTTACCATCAAGGTAAGGTAAAACATAAGATTGTAGTGTAAAAAGTTTGTTTTTTATTATCAAGAATAGCACCCCTAGACGGCATAGGGCAGGTCAGTTATTCAGATCATTCTACTTTGACTCTTTTTACTCAGGCATATGAGTAAAGAAGTTGTTGTTTCACAAGATTGCATAAAAGAAAAGCCTGATTAAGCTAATATGGAAAGTATTATTTATGTCATTATGGTACATAATGAAGTGATTTTTTCATTCAGCGAAGTTTCATTAATCTGTTTATAGAAACAGTGATGGGAACTGTAAGGTAAATACTATGCGTAATATTGTCTTTGCATCATAGAATACAGGTTGCTACGGAAACTAGAACAAGAAGACCGTACAATGACCAAAAGAGATCATGATGACGATTGCTCCCTAGTCGTTTATTTCTGTCCCAAAACATCGCCAAGTGTGATGGCACCAGGGGACCCAAGTCAAGGGCAAGATCTCTTTAGAAAAGGTTATTTTGAGGACGTGTGCAGGTAATACCTATTTAAAAGATATTGGATGTAACAAAACATTTATATCGCCATCTTGTTACGAAGTGTCTTAAAAAGTATAAGTCTTGATGTAGTGAGGCCTCTTAATATAAAGAGACATATACACTGTGGATATCGTTTTTTATATCTTAACTTTCTTATTTCTTAATTATATACTAATGTAAAGTGAAGTTTAGTTAGTTCATATAATGTAAACTACATGAAAACCTTTGCTGCATGATGCAGGTAATTTTTATCAATTTACACTTTTTATGTTTTGGAAATTCATTTCTTTTAATTGAAACTTTTTCATAATCATTCAGAAGATTATAGCCAAACAATTATAAAACATTGTAATAATTTTTGCGGTTTTTAAATATGTTGATTGATTAATAAATTTAACTTAAAATGTTTTAATGATACTTTTGAATTAGCTACATTCCTGAATTTCTCAAATGTGCCGAAGATTTCCATGACAACAGAAGTCCAGTTTGTGAAGACAATGTGCGATCCGTTGTGAAACTGCTGTCTTTACGTGAAATGACATTGTGCAAAAGTCCAATACTTCCCAGTAAGTACTCACCTTCACAGTTTTACATACTCAATCATTAGCAGCATTTAAATGCAAAAAACCAATTTGATAAAATGCATGAAATCTTACTTATCTTGATTACGTGACAGGTAATCTTTGATGCAAGTACAGTATAAACATTTCAAATCATTGTTACATTTAAAAGTCTAAACATAATGAAGACAAGATATGTTGTATGACATTATTAGAAGTTAATGTTATATAACTGCAATATTTTAATAAAGTGCTACGACTTTAGTTGATCATATATTTAAATTGCAAAATGTCTGATAATTGTGTGAATTGCACAATCTCTGATAATTGTATGAAATGCAAATTCTCTGATAACTGTTAATGACACTTTATTTTTACAGCAATATGCATTGTTATGATCAGTTTAACTAGCTTCATTTAAGGTAGTCAATGAATCACCATATCATGTTCAAATGCTCATTTTATGGTTTATTAAGAAAGTCTAATGCATGGTCCTGTAATTAATTTGTACGCCTATTCTGTTTTGATCACAATCTTACCGTTTCAAATAGAATAGCAAGTAAAAGTGAAATTAAGGTCAAGTTCAATTTCTTTTAATGTCTATAAATTAGATTTTATTAATTTAATTTTTACCTTTAATTTAAAAATGCTAAAAAATACAATTATTTAGGGGAAAATGAGAAAATTTGATATGATATGACTTAAATTTTACCCCTTAATGTTCTTTTAAAACATTTCCTTGGACTTATTATCTCTGTATCCTTTCAAATTATATAAGTGGCAAGTGTCACAGAATTTTTAAAAAAGCGTTTAAGCAAATCAAATAGCATTTAAAGAGGTCTAAGAACAACAAAACTGACAAATGACGTCAAATGACGTTATAACAACTAGCATATGTAACTTAAATGACACTTATTATTTATTTGGTTATTAATATCTACCCGATTTATTGATTCCCAGTAGCCAGAGAGATTCGACCGTGTCTGAACAGAAAAGTAACAAAGCTAACTCCTTTCTATGATCGAGTCATGGATCTAATCATTGCATCCGAACGAAATACGACTTACCGTATATCCAAAACTACCTTTTGTCAGTAAGTGTTTGAATGTGAATATATTCAAGATACTGATATTGATATAATATTTATAATTAAATTATGTTGCAGGGAAAGTTGTAAACGCATTTTTGTAATCAAAATATAGCTACAGAACTCTAGCTCCACGGGAAATTCGAGTTGACAGACCGTGGAGCTACAGTTCCATCCAAACAAAAACTGTATCTTCAGAACTCAAATTTCCCGTGGAGCTACAGTTCTGCAGCAAATGATAACAATAATTTTCTTCAGTTATACAGGATAGCACAATTGGTAACAAATGACAAGTTAACAATGGGTTCCTGTACTTACACCTGTTCCCAATTAATGCCGATTTAGTTTAAAACCACTTTTATCATAACCTTATAGGTTGTACAAGGAGATAATCAATGAGACCATCACAGAACTGAAGACATGTGAAGACTTCCAGTGGTCAGCGAAGAAAGAGATCAAGCTCAGAAGATTCTACTACCCAGTTCTTTCTTATAAACGTATTCCGTTTCAGTGTAAAAATCTATGATTTGGAAATGTTTTCAAAAATTCTGGATAATGATTAAAGCCTTTTCAAAACTGGCCAAAATTTTCATTTTTTATTCAATTTTAAAAATTTTGTCTTTTACTGTCAGTCAAATTTTGATACACACTTATTAATAATCGTGACATTAGTTTATTCAGTAAAAATCAATAAAATTTTGATTGTTAGGTGAAACACACAAATATCACATTTAGAAATTTTTTCAAAGTTATTTGCATTAAATGGTAGATCAAAACGACTTATTTTGGTTTAGATGTCCCTTTTTTGTTGAATGATACCTAAAATAATAGAATTATAATAAATACATAAAAATATCGAATGTCTGCATTTTTCATTTAAAATATGTATGTGCAAGCTGAGTAAAAATGGCACCGGTCCATTAAAGGCCGAACATTTTTACCGGGTGGTAAATCTCAGGTGAGGGCGGGGCTTATTTTATAAGGTGTGAAAGCTTCCAGGGCTTGCAGTCTACCTGCGACCGTGAACGCTGCTAATCTCTATACACAGGAAGCAAATTAATACACAGGAAATAAATAATTAGTCAGAATTGATCTTAGTTGGAATATCTTATTGTTCTAAATGTCCATATGAAGCGATTTTATCCAATCTAACAGTTGGACTGTACGTTCTACATCGAAGTCTCTGTCGTCCGAATTTTCTCTAAACACAGGTGTGTAAAGCACAAGTGAATAATTGCAGTAAATTAATTCTGCTTTAAAAATATAGCTCAGTACATTGAGTTTAGCACTTGACATTGTTTAATGTAGTTAATTTTAACAAATTATAGTACGTGAAGAAAACCATGCGATCAATAAGAATGTGGAATGTAAATTAAGGCAGGCACCCACGTTACGATGACGATCGAGTTGTTTCCAAACTCGTGCATCAAGTTCCAATTGCCTGTTTTACCAGTAAATAAAGCTTTAGTAGCTCATACGTTTGTTTTAAAAAGAAAATTTAATTTATTTTGCTGCTGCTCATCTTTGTGGAATTTATAAGGTCACGCAAATTTAAATATAAATTGTGTAATTTCAATTACTAAATGATTAATTTTCAGAATCAATTTGAATAATGTTAAAAATCGATTTTTTTATTTTCTCCTTTAAATATGTGACGGAAGATATCAAAGATAATGTTGTTAATTGCTAGTAAACAGAAATCCACGGACCTGGCCAGATCACGCTCGGACGATCACGTCAATCAAACTGGGCGCTATTGTTTCAAACTTGATTGACAGACGGCGTCGTTTTGAAGTTTGTACAGGTAAAAAAGGGGGCGTTTGTAAAATGTTCGGCCTTTAAACAGTACTAGGATTGGATGCAGTTACACAATAATGATGATTATATTCAACTGTTATTCACCTGCTATGTAAAGTATTCTGGGGTATTTTTTTTATCATATTTGTATCACCCCACATGTCTTGTTTATCGGAAAAATATCTTTTCCCTATGCATGGTTTGTAACATAAAAAAAGAAAAATACCATATAGTCATCATCACCAATATATAAGTTTGTATACAAACAAATCTTTAAAGAGAAATGGTGCAAATTAGCAAAAATTTCGTTATTTAATGAATATATTTGCTATTCTTCATCAAAGACTGAGAATTTATTTTGGCGGATAATGTCAACTAATTACCACCAGGCAGATATAATTTTTGATAAAAGCGCTTACATTTTGAAATTTCCCTGCCATTATAAGCTAGCAGTAGCATTTCTAAATTTTATTGTTTATTTTTTATAACTGATACACAGGTACACACAGTTGTTTTTTTCCTTATGTTTATCATTTTTGTAATATTCGATGAAATTTAAAAAAAAAAGATTAATCATGTCTTTATTAAGCATTCAGCAATGGAAATATACTCTTATATAGTGGTCACACCAGCATAGAGGTGGTATTATTTCCTTTAAGTTAAAATTTGAGCATTTGGAAACAGATGAGATTTTGATTAATTGCATTTACTGTATACTTTCTATTATCAAAACTGTCAAAACAATAAATTGTGAAACTTGCAGGTTGACCGTCTACGGATGCCCTCCTTAAATGTATTGTTATGTTTTGCAATCGCAGCAAAAGAACCAAGAACTACTTCAATCTAAATAAAATCAGAACTTCTATCCGCTCCCCGGTTTTCGATATGTCGCGTTATTATTATTATTATTATTATTATTATTAAACTCAGAATTAAAAAAATGATATCACTTTATTCGAGTTTGTTTGGGATGTATTGATTGAAAGATTTGCTTACCATTGTGGAATAATCAACTTTTTTCATAAATTTTATTACTTGGGAAATGTTGTCATCATCATAATCAAAATGATATTAAAAGAAAAGAGCTGAAACAAATTGTTGAAATCTTTTTTTCTTTTGCGAGCGTCATTAGATGAAAGGAGCAACTAAGACGCCGAAGAATATTTGAACGAATTTTGTTTAAACTGAGATGCTTTAATATAGAATGTTTTAATGTCAACAATTGCGTTGATAATTCTAAAACTGCTGTTGCTTTTCTTTTCTTTTTTCTTAAAATTTCAAATTAACAGAAAATGTTGTTATCATAGAACTTCTTAAAAAATCCTATGTCGGAATAAAATTAAAAATGACATCAAATCTTAAGAAATTGTTTTGCTTTAAATGTTAATGTTAAATTATTTTTTCTTTTGGTTGAATAAGGTGGAGTCTAATTTGAGTGCAGCTTTACTTTGCACAGCTTTTATTTTCATGCACTTGTTGGTGCAAAGTGATTTTGTATTGTATGGTTTTTTTAACTTACATGTAGCATTACCCAAAGTGATCATATTTTTAAAAAAACTATTGAATAAATGACATTTATTTGGTTAAGATGTTAAAATATCCTTTACTTTTTGCGCAGCCGATACAAAAATATATTAATGCTGGCCATTAATGATACAGTATCCAATAATGATATAAAATTGCATAAATGTTCAGAATGCTGGTCATTAATGATACAGAATTCAAAAATTATATAAAGTTGCATTAGAAATCAGAATCCTAATCATTAATGATTCAATTTCATCTATGAACAACCCAGTTGACCAATAATGATTGATTTTCAAATTATATCATTTTTAAAATTACACCTGATTATTATATAAAATTTTAAAAAAAGAAAAGAAATATTTTTTTTTCCAAAAATTATTCACCTTCCTTGATTTATAACTATACCACAAAATAACCGTTTTTATTGATTTTTAATAGTTCAGTTCGTTTACATAGAGTCTTGCTGACATACATGTATTAAGTTTAATAAGTGTTTCACAGATAACTGTGTAATTACTAACTTCAAAATGCCAAAATTCCAGCAAATGGCAACGAAAATGTCAGTACCAAGCAAATTAAACACGGTTCATCGTCATTGTCGCTATTGACAAGTTATAATGATAATGGTTTATAAATTACGACGAGATAGTGCCTTATCAGCATTGAGGTATGTGTATGAAGTTAACAATGTGTTAAGTTCAGAACAATTCACATTATTAATTCAATAATTGATTCATTAGATTTACACGACCCATTATCTTTACATGTCGATGAATAATTATTTGAAGCATATAAATATTTAAAAATGTTTAAGACACTTTCGTAGCGAACGATTTTCCTATGTTAAGAATGGTTTGGTTTTCCCTGGTTGTAGTCCTTCTAACTGCATGTTCCCTGTGTCACTCTCAAAGTACTATTAGGTACTTGCAGACAAGGTAAGTCAAAGTGGAAAGTTTTTAATATACTTATATTAAAGAAAAATTATTTCCACTTGTTGCAATGTTGGAAGGCAACATTCTTAAATTCCTTGATTTATGATTAAAGCTTTGTCACAATGGCCAATGAAAATAAAGTTTTGATAATACGTTGTCTAATCTGTACTGTATACAATGCATTGATATTGGACCTCAGATTTTTCCATCGTCAGAACATATTGATAGTGAATCTGTATTAAATGAGATGTAAAAGTAAATTGGTTCGATGACTTGACTCGTTCATATAAGTTACTATTTGGCAATCACTTCTAACAATGATAGCAAGAGTACTATAAATATCACATTTTAAAAAGATACTGGCGCATTGAATCTGCTTAGCATAGGAGATTCTAACGAAAAGTATGCTATCAAAATTCTCTTTTCATTCAAACAGAGAGGAAAGTTTATGGACGCGCAAAATAGCCAAATATGGACATTCTATCTTCAAAAGGAGTCGCGACTGTCAAAAAGAGATCTATTATTGTCCCGAAACCTCGCCACTGGTCATGACACCGGGAAATCCGAGTAAAGGAGAAGAACTTTTCAGGAAAGGTTATTTTGATGACGTATGCAGGTAGTTTTTATTCATTCAAAATTGACTAAAAACTTTCTTTTTCCTTTAAAGAGGCCTCAACATGATCACATTAATAGAAAGTTTGTTTGGCTGAAGAAATCCATCTGTGTTGTGTGACATAACTTGCTTGCGTCACACTATGACGCGCATGCAAAACGTATTATTAAGCTTGATGTAAATTTTAGATAAAATCTACGTCCTTTTAAAAAAATATGTGTCTTTTTTTCTGAGCATAGTAGTTAAAAAATAAGTTATAAGGGATTAATTTGATTTCTGCATATGTTATATACGAGTATATATGTTTTTATTACCTAAAACCCAATAAGAAAAGCAAATTTTTTTTTTGCATTCATTCAACGATTAACATTTTCATTTAGATAACAATACCGTTAATGATTCTTCAGGTACTTTCCAGAGTTTATTGAATGTGCAAAAGATTTCCAGGACAACACCAACCCATCTTGTTAAGAAGATGTCCGATCACATGTCGCATTGTTGTCTTTACGAGAAAAGAATTTGTGTAAATCTTCCATACTACCCAGTAAGTATCTGTATGCATAGATTTTACGGAGAGTTTGCATTATGATTCAGGATAAATATTCACAAAAAATCGTACGTTCCATTGTGGACTTTATTGTTCACAAATATTAGTTTGTGCAAGTAATTTTAAACACAAGCGACCATAGAATATACGAATTGAACCGGAATTAACTCGACCTAGGTACGTCAATTTTCCGCCAAAGTTGCACAATAATTCTACATGACGTCGTGTCTGCAAACTGCCTACTGAGCATGAGCATCTTATCTTATAAAAGTCTTTGGAAAGAGACCTCTAAACAAAAACGTAGTCTGTCTTAAGTGTTTTTGCAGTCATTATCGTTGTCTGTCGTAAGTTTTAGTTGTATTCAGGATCGTAGTCTGTCGTAAGTTTTTGGTTTATTCATAATTCTAGTATGTCGTAAGTTTTAGTTGTAATCATAATTGTAGGATTTTTTTTGCCAATAATTTTTAGGAAACTAGATACAGTTAAGATATAAGCATGATAGATAGTGTCCACACATTGTTGTTATTATTGAAATGTTGTAAGAATGACATATTTGTAGTGTTTAGATAGAGATTAATATAGAGAGTGCATTTTTAAAAAATTCTATCGCCTGTGTGTTCGTTATGGAAAAGATGGGAGTTCAAAGTGACATTTTTTTCAGATGATGATCTGACGTTTGATATACTTTATTGTCTTTATATGAGAGTATTAAAGCCTTTGAATTTCATATTACTTGTTTTGTTAATTTACAGTTGCAAGAGAGATACGACAGTGTTTGAACAGTAAATTCTACCAGTTAAAACCTCTTTACGAACAAGTCATGAATCTGATCTATAAAGTTGTATGGTACCTCGAAAACCAAGAATCCAAAGAAACATTTTGTCCGTAAGTATGACCGTTTTACCGGAATAGCTGAAAGACATATCTAAAAGATTTATAGAAATAAATTTTTAAAAAAAGATGAATAATGCGGACAGTATTTTTGTAGTAGGATGACAATACAAGATTGTCTTTCTTTGTTTTATTAAGAAATATTGTTTTTGCATGTTACGAAACATTTTATTTGTATTTTTATTGATAAGATAAGTATTGATATATATATATATTGTTTTACTGGTGAATTAGAAAAAAGCAAAAACCACTATTTTATTTATTTTATTCGAGCCGAACAGGCCCTACAAAAAGGTAATTGAAGAAACAATCAAGGAACTGAAAACCTGTGACAAGTATGGCTTTCAGTAGTCAGATGAGAAGGAAACCACCCTAAGGAACTACTATTACCCAGCTCTTTCCTATCTCGCTCTGCCGTTTCAGTGCGACAAGTTGTAACCTTGAAAAGGTTGAACAAATTCCTTTCAAAACGGAACAAGTTTGCAAAGCCTCATTTAAGAAAGTTATATTATATTTATGATATCCAGATCAATTAATACAATTTCTAAATATATTTTGATTATGTTATTATCATTACATATTATAATGAATCCACCTTAGATTTAACATTCATACGAGATTATATGTCACCGATTAGATCAAAATAAGATTTTGCATAAAGCGACAAAAAAATTAAAAATACACTTTGGATTCTAACTTGTTTTATCTTAAACTTTTGTTAGATATGTAAATAAAAAATACTATTCCAAATTATATATATATATATATATATATATATATATATATATATATATATATAAATTGCTTCTGGATAGTATTATTGCTTGAAGGATTCTTGATGCTTGGTGCTATACCTATGTTTAACGAAAAAATGGCTATTAGATGTTTGGCTTGTACACGCATTTTCTAAGCACATGAATGCTTAATTTCAGTGTTTAAAGTTAAAGTACCGTGTAACCATCGAAACCGAAATTGGAACATCGATTGTTTATCAAGATATTATGTAATTTGGTTCTTTTCCACAAGCGAAAGCCTACTAATGGTAGAATATGGATACAGTATTTTTTTTTATTCGCTAACGCAAAGGAATGTTTGTATAAGGTTGTTATAAACACTCCTGCGAATGTTATTGTCATTTAAATTTTAGACCACGTGGTTTTATTTGACCCCTTCAGTTTCGCAGTAAAAATCGTGCCTCGTGTTTATAGTCCATTTCATAGAATCTAGGTTCTTGTAATCAAATATAAAATCTAGACGTTTATTGATTTTAAACTTTATCTTCGTTAATTGGTGGATAAAATGAGTTCTAGAAATAAATGTGACAATAGAAAAAATAGGTTTTTTTCTGCTGTTGCAACAATTAACATGTTTAGTAGTGATCCCCCTAAGGATTAATTTTCGATCCGCGCCTGACCTAGTAATAGCATCAATAGTGAAACAGACTATACTATTTTATGCAGAATGTTCCTTGAAAATGGCTCGATATACTAAGTTTTTATACAAAACAGACACCCATTCCTTTTTTAAAAAGCATGGTATTGCACACCACACGCATCAAACATGGTTATAATTTTATTAAGCAACCCAATGTTTATATTTTCAACCACGTGTAGAGTGGTTGAACACGAACGATAACTCTGTTCTGAATATCATCGTTTAATTCAAATAACCGCTAGAGGATGAAATAAGACATGCATCTTAATAGATTTTCGTGTTTTAACATAAATCAAAGTAGGATATGATATGAAAAACGACCAGTACTTACGTATTTTGAGAATATTATCCGAACACTTATACTTCCGCTCGAAATTTCACAGGAACTGATCAAATCTCGGGGAAGTCTCATGAACTTTCATTCGAACACCTCTGGATTTATTGCATACTTAACAACGATAAAGAAAACATTCCGAACACATTCGCAGGGGTGATAAAGATTAAACAGCTTTTTATTCATATACTCAATGAATATGTATTCAAGTGTTCTTGAGATTTCACATTATTTGTAAAAAAAATATCATTTAAATTGAATTAAAGTTTTGTGTTGACCATCTAAAAATGATTGTATTACATTTCTTTTTCGATTGAACGTAACATGGGAAAAAGCGATCTCGCAAGAAAAAAATAATGTAAAAAAAGCATGACATATGCGGTGTGTCAATATTTTCCTTTAATGTTCATGAAAAATACTGTTCAAACTTTAAGAAGAGTGCTTATATTCATCATTTTGAGATTGATTTATAAAACTTAAGAACTACTGGAGCGTACTACACATTTTTCGATGAAAAAATACTTCAAAACTAGATGCGCAATATATATGCGTAAAACAGATTAGGTCTGTCGTCCGAAATGAGAATAACATTTGACAGTGTCAAAGAAGTACAAGAGTTCCCAATGAAACCATTGGGCAATGTTGTTAGATAAACTTAAAAAAATGTTAATAAAAACAAAATTATTTTGACTATGTTTATAATAACATAAGACGGTATCCTAAGAGAAAGATCAATCAATGTTAAAATGAGAAGAATGGATAGTTTTGAAAAGAACAAGATAATTTATTACGAATTAGAGCACGTTGAACAGAGTCAAGGGAGATACAATTTGAATGTGGCAATAGGACAAAGAATTGATAATGCCAGCATTTTTGAAGTTTCGATTTACAAACCCGACGACCCTATTTTTTTAAAAATTCAAATAAAAATAAAAGGATCTGAATTAGCTATTAATTTTATTTTTTCCTCCGACCCGAAATTTACTTTCTGGTAAAAATAAAAAAATAAATGTTGATGCAATCACGTATGTGTAGTCTGAATTATTGTTGTTCATGCATTGATTAAAAAGACCAAGTTCTTTCTGATCAAGTCACGGGCACTAGAAGTTACCCAAAAAAACTATAGGGCCTACTCTTGTTTGCTTTCGTCCAACCCTACAGTTTACGACCCTATTTAGTTTTGTGATCGGCAACTTAGCCAGAATTTCCTCAAGAAAGAGAAGTTGAAGTCTTTTTCTAAGTTCACAATTCCTTATATTTAAAAAAAAAAACCTCATTGGCGAGAAAATGATAAGTTACTTATTTAAAAGACATTTTTGCAAAATAAATACCAATTTGAAAATAATCATAATTTTACCGTTTGGAAATAGATCCTATACATAATTGCACACCACTATTAATTTTTACTATATATTCTTACCAAAATTACGCAACTTTAGACACGGGTAGCGAGTTTAAAACAAACTTCTAGGAAAATCCCTCTTTACAACTTTTAAAACAATCGTTCCTAACCAATTTAGTAGCAAAAAATACACAGCCATCCACAAAGGCACGAGAGTTTGTTTACATCAAAGTTACACATGTGCTTGAAAATCATGTCCGAGCCTTTTCACACCCCTGCCGAAACAACTGGCATCAAAAATTCAAGTGACCTCGTATTTTTACAAAAGTGGGAGAATCAGACAGTTTACATGTTGTTTTTCATCTCATAAAAAACTACAGTCCCTGTCGCTGGCGGAAAACCCCTAAAAACGAAGGGGAATTCGGGAATTATTTTGCCTAAGCCATGTTTTGACGTGAACCTTCAGAAAAATAGTGTTGTGAGACCTGCAACGGTTGTACGTGGGTCATAGGGTTGGACTAATAACCCTAAACACACTGAAGCTGGATAAAATATGTTATGATAAGAACATCATCAACATCATCAACAACCAAGAGTACTTATATATTTAAAAAATGGCAGCTCCTGGACATGTTTTCTTTTTTTTTTTTT
>WFKH01003881.1:6128593-6139319 GCA_016163765.1 Magallana hongkongensis | reverse complement strand
GACATACGTACTCTCTCTCTCTCTCTCTCTCTCTCTCTCTCTCTCTCTCTCTCTCTCTCTCTCTCTGAATTTCTTAACGTTTTTGATTTTCTACGTTACCGAAATCCTCATTCTATTCTTAGTAGTCTCGTCACCCACGAGTGACTTGGCGCGTAGTATAAATGGTTTTACATGTATCGTTTTGGTCATTGCGACGTTCGTTACAAGATTGTTAGGAGCTGATAGTATTGTGTTGTATAAGATATGAGTGATTCGGAGAAAAATGATTCTCATAGTTCGAGTGGCAGAAATTTGAACCCAGAACAGACAAGAACTATTGACGAGGAGCAATTTGACGCCACGGATGGAAAAGTCCGTTTTCCTTATATGTGAAAATTACCATGGTAATGATAACTATAGCTACTTGGAAGTTTAAACTTAGTCCCTGCAAGTCCGTGCAGCCCGTGCTCTCGGTGTATCTTTAATAGAATCACTCAATCAAGAAAAAAAAAATCACGCAAATTCAACATCAAAAGTTCAAAAAGACATCAATGATCGATGTAAAAAAATCATTATACACTGTAGCTCTTTAGATAATTCTTAAAATTTGATCAGCTAAAGAATGCATTAAAGGTAGTTAGTAAAAGTTAATTAATTAGTGTAAATGTCTAATTTCTTAAGAAATAGAGAGAAAACACCATTTAATAAATGTATTGTCTTTTAATTCAATCTTACTGAAAAATAGAAACAAAATACGAAATTTAATGGAAAACATGAGCAGTACATATACATGAGCTTGTGTTTATTGCTTAAATATCTGTAAATAATTAAAACCATTTCATTCATATATATAAAGTCGACTTTTATAGATCTCGTTTGTGTGCTATTCATATTATCAAAACAAGTTGAACATTCCCTATATAAAGTATAAAATTTTATTTTTCTATTCCCCCGTACGTTCTGTTTTGCGAAAATCGACTCCCCCCTATGTTACCGTTTCATCGGAACAGAAAATGTCCCGATTATTTATTTTTCCTTAGATTTGTTATGATTTGATTATTGCACTTACAAGGCTGATCATTTGTTCGACTGTTTCAACTGTCTGTAACCCAAAGCAAGTCGTATATTTTACAAATCATGCATATTTTGACACTCGATTACCGTGAATTTGAAATCTGCCAAATAGTTTCGAAGTGTTTGAGACTACTAGACGCATAGAGCACTCGGACCAATGACCAACACAAAGTTTGGTTATCGCTGTCTTCCGTGCGGTATATATTTTTTGGAAATACTTGTTATAAATACCTACAAAAGGCGTGACCTAAATTACTCCCGTCTCCGAAGCTGAGAAAATCGACTCCCCCATAGACTGTAATCGACTGTAATCGACTGTAATCGACTCCCCCTTACTTTTTGTCGACTCCCCCGCGTTAGGAGTTGTATACGGTGAAGTCTTTTCGTCCAATGTAACGTGTTCGGTGAATGAAATACCTGAATGCGGCGAAGCATGAATAGTGCTATCGGCCTTATATAGGGGGTGTGAAGCGATAAGCAGAACAATAGAAATCGACAACTAATATGGCAGTAGTCGGAGATAAAAGGGAAATAATGCGTATTTATGAATTCATGTCAGCTTTAAGGTGTAAAAATCTCACCTGACAGGTGTGTAACAACCGTTAATGATACAACGCCGCTTAATGCTATAAATAGCATTAAGCGTTGCAATTGCAACGCTTAATGCTATAAATTCTTGAATGAACAGTTGACATGTCCGATTGTTAATGATGAAGTCAAATCTTTACATTTTCTTCAATTTGCTCAAAATCATAGTTTTGGTTTTTTTTAAAATATCGATTGTATGTAAAAGTTAAATTTGTATATATTTGAGTTCCGGCAAGCATAGTCACCAATTATCTTTATTTTGCATACAATGATACATATTGATGTGAAAAGGAGCTAGATAACATAAATTTGTTGATAAGGGCTACCGTTGCCATGGTAACGGAGACTAAAGATACAAAAATGGCAAATCTTTTCAACTTTAAAGCAATATAGAAAGTCATTTCAGCTAATCTAAGTTATTAAAAAGTAAAAGTTTAAAATAACTTTCGGCCAATTTCAAATTATAGAAAAATATTGGTGGGCAAATCAACATATAAGGAATGTTTCCATGGAAAGCGAAAATTATTTTGAAAACATATTTCCGTATTTTTTAAATACCATAGAAGTTATTATTGAACCAAACTCATAAATGTTTAGCTGTATTCAAAATATGCACATCATATAAAAATTGAAACATGTTACAATGGTAACAAGGTTAAAAAAATTTTAAAAATGAAGAAAAACATAGTGATTCTGTAGAGCGAAAATGATTGTTTTTAATACAGGTTAGAGCCATTCTATGTTGCTATTTGTGGGAAATATGTTATCTTATATATCAAATATATTCAAGCATTATTGAGCATCGTTGACTATATCGTTGCTAAGGAAATATGTAAACTTAATAAAATTATTCAGAAATTCTTAATTGTTCAAAACGTTAAAGAAACGATCATTTATTTGTCAAAATGCTGCTTCAACTGATATAACTTGAAAGTTGAGAACATTTTGGTAATTCCAATCATTAATGCTATATCTCAAAGATAGCTTAAAACGGCCATTTTTCAATCTTTTGCCTCTGTTACCATGACAACTGGTCTTCATGGCAACAGTTCAAGGTTGTCTTGCATCTTTATAATATACCAATACTAAAGTATCAAAATACGAAACATGAAGAAAATCGGTGAATATGCGTGACCACCGAATTTTGATATTTGCAGAAAATAAATCTTGAAGGGGCATTGTCACGATTTGGGGCAAAAATAGTTTTCCGATTTTGATCTTTACAATGCATCATTAATGCACTTTTGATAGGCCACCAAAATTTGAATGTCATTCGTTCAGTTATAACGAGTTACAAAGCTTACAATTCTTTGTTATGTAAACAAAGTTGTTCACATTTTGAATGTTGCAGTGAAATTTTCAAGTCTAGACCTTAAATGAATATGAATATAAATAAGAACTTTTTATTTATGCTTAAAATAAATAAAAAGATACACAAATCAGCCTGAAAAATTTTTTTACGGGTAAATTGAACCTTTGTAAACAAAAAAGGACACGAGCCTTGTTAACATGACAGAGAATTGTGAGCTCTGTATCTTGCTTGCAACTGACTCTCACATTTCGTTTGATCATTAAAAATGCATTCCTAAAGCATTGTAAATGATAAAAACAGCAAAATCGTGACCATGCCCCTTTAAGTATTATATGTACCTGTAATATTTTAATGCAGAATTATGATATATTTTGAGAATTGAGCATGGCAGCAAAATATGTCAGATATTGTATAAATGTCATTATAACAATTTCGAATAGCAATTAATCACTTGAAGGAAAGGAGGGGGCTTGATCACAGACACACCCCCCCCCCCCCCCCGTTCATCTACATCATTGGCAGAATAGAATCTAAATTACTTACCATGTAAACAAATAACTTATTCATCCGAACAAATAACTTACTAGTATTTGTCCGACAAAAATAAGATTTTTTTTTTATCGGGCCCCTCCATTCCGCCGTAATCATGTCATGGACAAAAAAATGAAGAACTAAGATTATGAAAGAGGCACTTCATTTTTCTTTTTTTTACTACTGAACACATTTTAATTAATGACCAAAATCAAATTTATTATTTCATTTTTAGTAACAGCTATATGTATTTAAGGTCTAATAAAAGGACTTCTTGGTCTGTATAGATATTTTTTATTAAGAAATAAAGGAATGAATTGTTTTGTGATTAACATATCAAATATCAAATAAGATAACGTAGATGCATGTAAGTGTTAGTTATATTATTACAACGGTAACTTGACCAAAACGGTCGGATTACGTGGAATTGCCAGGTGCAGATCATCAGATCAGAAGTAATGCATAGCATCGAGTTTGATCTTATGATCTTCGTCTTGCAACGAGAGTCATCTAATTCTTTAGATCATGATTCTCTATAATAATAAATTTGTTTTCTTTCCAAAAGGTAAAAAACACACAAAACCATTATATTTATTGAACACAAATTATTCCAAACAAACTCTTTAAAAAGGCATTGTATAGCTTAATACTATCACTTATATATATATATATATATATATATATATATATATATATATATATATATATATATATATATAAAAGGATTATTCTAGAAGGGAAGTAACTATTATAAAATCACCCATTAAAACCAAACCCGATCGTAAACAAGCAACAAGCATGAAGGACCAAAGACCATTAGTGACGGCGGCAGTACCTCAACGCAGATGGTCACCGGCGGCCAGAGCTAGGCTCATTATTTTTTCTTTCCCCCCAACCTTCAGTAATGATGTAATACTCTTTTCAATGTTTTATAGCCATGAATCGTTTTCCTTTTTTGACAAATGAACACCGTCATCATGAAAAAATGTTGGGTCCTTACCGTCGAATTGAGTGTGTTTAATAAAGCTCCCACCCATGGCCGTAACCAACAATGTTGCTTCCCTATTGACTTTTTTCTCGAGTACTCCATGGCCCTAATGTCTTCAGAATACCTCCAATTGAATCTAGGGAGCAGGTTTGACCATACCAATTTAGAACAAGGGAAAAGCTTGGCTATTTGTTCCAGTGTGGCTTGGAGCTTTTCCAACAATGACTTTAAATCAATGAGCCCTAAACTGTTTGCTCCGCAGTGTATGATTAGTATATCTGGGTCATTCTCAATTTTTCGGAGCACTCGAAGCTTGGGAATTAACTGACTAAGGACCATACCTCCATAGCCTTGCCACCATATTTCAGTACTAGGTATTCCAAGGTTTGAGCCCCCTTCCGTTTCCTGGACTCTATGCTTGCTCTCTAGACTATAGATGATCCTATGACCCACACTTTATTAACACCTATGTGAACAAAACTTAGTAGATGTTAGGCTTAGCAACTAGTTACTACAAATAATGAATGTATCATATAAGACTAGCCCAATAATTCTTATCATTAACGAATATATGTGCGATAGGCATTAGATTCACATCTACCTGCTGACTGTATTACATGTTGTGTTTCGCCCTGAAGAACTAAAGTAGTAGCTGCTCCTATCCGAAAGGAGTGCGACTTAAAATTCTTACTATCAATGGATGACTTTGCCAAGACCTTAGCTAGGACTGCACTAAACTGATACCGTGTTAAGGGTTTCCCCGAAAAATAACAAAATAATGGCCCTGTTATGACTGGCCGCACTTGCAAAAACTACTGCATTGCTTTTACTGGGCACGTTATTCCATGTGATGCATTATCTGACAATTTCACTCCCCTACCCCACTGATCAGTTTTGGAGCGTTTAATGTTTACCATAAGTTTGTAAGTTAACAGTGAAACGTCTTGGCATTGGATTATGGTTTCATTTGAATTACCCTTAGATCGGGCAATTTCACCTATCCTAAGTAATGCATGGAATGCAAGGGAGAAGGCAGCCTTATACATAGGCAATTTCCCCACATATGATTCTGATATTAAGCTCCTTTTTCTTGATATTAAATGAAAGGGAATTTTAAGGTGGCTCACTACACCTTGAAATATTTTCTCAAATCAGCAAAAAATTACTTTATTATGATAGATATCATAATAGATAAAAAGTATATAAGTCAAATAGGCCAAAAAATGTGCAATTTTGGATGAAGAATTACATTTTCAAAAATTTAATTCAGTAAATATGAACAAAAGCTCCAGGCGGATTCGAACTCATGAAATGCGGTTCAGAAGCCCAGTACTTTAATCACTGAGCTACGACGTTATACAACCCAATCGGACGATATAAACAGTTTAACAAAACATTTAAATCGCCATCTTGTGACGTAGTGTCTTCAAACGTATAAGTCTAGGTGAAGTGAGGTACCTTAAGCTAAACAGATTTTGTTCATCAAGTGTTTAGACATTCATTACTGTTCTTGATATATCTGAAATAGAACGTTTAAGAGGCCGATCCCTGATCTCCTTATTGGGACCGTTTGACGAAATTTTGATGTTTAAATATTGTTCAGTTTATTATTCTGAGCATCTTTTCTTCTATACTGCTTATCAAAATATTTTTCCTTTAAGAGATATAGGTGATAAAAGTTTTGATATTATGACCCCGAAAAAAACCTAATTACGTAACACACGAGACAAAATATAATATTGTATGGGTACATAACAGTAAGGTAAACATTTCTGCTTCTATGATTTATAACAAAATATCCACTAGTAAAGAATTGTAAATTGAAGACTTTAGACCCCACTGGTTCCCTAATTTTATGGGCCAGCCCCTTTTTCTTGGTATTGAACGAAAGGACATTTAAAACTAAACACATTTTGATCAACAAATGTTTAGAAATTATATACCGTTCTCGAGATATCTGGAAAAGATCAGTTTAAGGGCCGATCCTTTAACTCCTTTTAGGAACCGGTAAACAAAAAAATGATGGTTGCATATTGTTAAGCACATTATTTTGAGCATCTATTGTTCAACATTACTTTTTAAAATTTTTCTCCATTTTTAGATATTGAAAATCAAAATTTCGGACTTCTGGTCCCTTAAAATCCCTAAATACGTATCAAAGGAGTAAACAATTGTCATTTATAGGTAATAATGCTTCGATGAATATAAATGCTTATATAATGTATTACAAAATATTTCACAATTAAAAGTTATTATCAAAATACTTCTGGCCCCTCAAAACCCCTAATTACGTAACGCATGAATTATTTTTTATAATGAAAAGTTAAATAGCTGTAAGATGAACATCTTTGCTTCTTGAACATATTACAAAATATTTCTCAGTAAAGTGCTATGGAAGAAAGACTTCAGAGAAATGTTGGCCCCTAATTTGAGGGGCCAGCCCCTTTTTCTTGATGTCATATGAAAGGTCGTTTGATATTGAACATATTTTGTTCAACAAGTGTTTAGATATTTTACCGTTATTGAGCTATCTGGAAAAGAACGTTTTAGGGGCCGACCCCTTATCTCCTTAATGGGGCCACAAAACGAAATTATGATGGTTGAATATTGTTTAGAACAACATTCTGAGCATCTTTTATTCTATATTGCTTTTCAAAATATTTGTCATTTTTGTGATATAAGTGATCAAAATTTTGGACTTCTGGCCCCTTAAAACCCCTAATTACGTAATGCACGAATTTTTTTAATAATGCATAGTTAAATAGCTGTAAGATGAACATCTTTGCTTCTTGAACATATTACAAAATATTTCTCAGTAAAGTGCTATGGAAGAAAGACTTCAAGGACCTGTTGGCCCCTAATTTGAGGGGCTAGCCCCTTTTTCTTGATGTCGAATGAAAGATCTTGTAAAACAAATTTTTTATTGCTCTACATGTTTTATCAAAATATTTTCGAGAAAAGAGATACATTAAGAAAACCAAGAAAAAACACTACAATTTTTATATCTCAATTTTATGGCGGCGGACCCTGTTTCTTTTTTCATTTACGAGCAATTAAATTACTCAACTGACGGTAGATTTCGAGTTAATCTACACATGCTCTATAGAGCTGTTGCTGTGTTTTTCCAAGAAAATTTGAGTAGATCGAAGATCGGGATCATTCATCATTTATATTTATAAAAACTACTATATTCCTTCTCTGGGGTGTTTATATAAACGTATAAGGATATACAGTTACAAAATGTGGTGTAACATTAAGCAATTTTATGATTTAAAATTTATACCTGCGTGTTAAATTATATGCCGATTAAATTTGATTTAGATAGAACAACACTTTTGTAAAACAATCACCAACTCAAAATATATGTCAATTAATGTAAGATCAGGCGCATTCTGAACACTAAAATGTTTCAAAGTGAAAGTAGCCGAAAACTAGAGAAAAGCTCGATGTGAATGAACGAGTAGGTCTTCCTCTCAGCTGTTTAAGATCAACAGGGAAAATGAATGATTATCTCATGTCGCATATCAAGCATAGAATTATGTATATCTATTCATTGAAATTATTTATGTAATTTATTTAATATAAAAAATTAAATTACTTGACAAACACATAAGTTAATTCTACATGCAAATATGTAAATGTGTTTATTGTATTTTTCTTCTTTAACAAGTTAGCTCAAGAAAAGTACTAGTATTTGTTGAAAATGACCAGTCAGTCACATAAATGTAGTGTTATTTTATTACATTTTAAATAAAACAGGTTATTCACAATTTGTTAACATCTTCAACATAGTAGCATGACATTTATTTCTACTAAACCTTCAGTAATATTGTAGTGTGAAAGTCAGTATTTTTTTTAATATGAATGTATTTAAACTATGTTTATATTTATCATTTTATTTTATGTTTTATATTTTTCAGCAATTGGCTTTTATAGTACACAAGCTTATTACTAAGATTTGGCTGGATGTAGTCTGAAGATGTACATGTATGACTGTAATTCCAAGATCCTGGCATTCTCCTCAAAGTGTCCTGTACTGAATCTGGTATGATACATATATGACATCATGAAAATTAAGTTAAAATTTAACTGTATTGTTAATACTTATATTTAAACTTTCCAGAATGATTTTAAACCTTTTGAAAGCTCACTTATATTAATAGTTAATACATGAATGAGTTTGCTTTTTGTTGATTCTAAAAGCTGTTATGTTCTTTGTCTTAAGCATGGATACATTGAAGTTGCATTAACATTTCAGGATAAAATCCAAACTTTTCTTGTGCTTTGGTTAACGCATCAGAAAGGGAGAAGTGGAAGGACTGACTTAAAGGCTAAATGAACTTGGGGTAATACTTTACTTTGTCAAATTGATACTGATGTAGGACATTTTAAATAGGGTATCTCTCTCTCTCTCTCTCTCTCTCTCTCTCTCTCTCTCTCTCTCTCTCTCTCTCTCTCTCTCTCCAAGCTTGCAAATGTAATGATTTAGCAAATATTATTACATAGGAGATAAATGTGTAAGAGGATGGGAAATTCATGTTTTATTTGCAACAAATTGTCACCAAATCTGGTGAATAACAGTTGCATACCGTCGCATATAGAAGCTACATATGTACTATAGCATTGTGCTAATTTACAAATCATTAAGACTGATATCTTAATTTCTAAGTGTCAAAATATGTTTCATTTTCAGAAAACTAATGAAGCACCAAATAACAAGAAGAATAAACATATCTATATGTTATCATTTGCAGGAATTAAATTTATTTTAATTCTGAGAAATGTTGTGGTTTTTTTTCTCTAGCTATAATTTTAGATAAATTCAAGTGGCTTGGAAAGCAAAACGAATAAAATTTCTCAAGATCAATTGATGTGAAAATTGGATAACAAGTAAAGGAGGTTAGGACAGCAAGTTGAGGAGTATCAACAAATGATTTTAAAGACTGAAAACATTAAGAGGTTTACATGTATTTACATGTTAAACATGTGGATAGTATACGTTCTATGTATTTTATCTACTACTTAGGTTTAACATGTGTCAATTACAGGGCATATTTTGCGCTGCAAAACCATAGTTTGCACACATATTATATTCATATGATTCTCATATGATGTCAAAATTACACGATTGTCATATAAGAATTATATAATTATTATATAAGCGACCATATAATTTTGATATGATGCCCTTATTATATAATTCTCTTATCAGAATTATATGATTCTCATTTGATATCTATGATATGATTCTGATATGATGCCCTTTTTTTATCATCTCATATCAGCGCAATTATATCAGAATCATATCATTTTGATATGATAATTATATGTGGCGAAATCCCCTATGTACAATGAGGTTTCATAATTGCTATAGCAAACAAATTGAAGGTTACAAAATAATGGTTTGTAAAATGTCCAGTGTAATTGGTAACCGTGTGTCTGCTGTATTGGTGGATCTCTTCATACCCTGGAGTAGCTTTTGAGTCACAAAGTTTTTTTGTGGGATCATATAATGTATGACTTTTACATTTGAAGCTTATCGCTGAAATGTATGATTTTGCAGTTGAATGTTTGTAGTGTTTTATTGATAGATGTGCAATAAACATGTTTAATTGTGTGTCTGGTGGCGGCCAATCCAATGACAACCCTTGGCCAATACGAAACTGCTCATTAGCTTGGATCCCTACCCTGTATGCCTCGCTAGTGGTTACGGACATAGATGCACTGAATAAACGCTCTATTTCACTTGAGAGAGCAAGGTCTGGAATTGCTCCGGAATGGGCTAAGGTTGTGTGTCTGCTGCAGGTGCCAGGCTCGTGAAAGTGTCCCACTTTTTGCGGGAAATAGAGTCAGCTATTTGATTAAGTTTGCCTGAGATGTGGTTGGCTTTAAACTGAATATAGTACTTAAAAGCAACTAGCATTAAAGGCCTAACTAATGACATGACACGCTTTGACCTAGATGATTGTTTGTTCAAAATATGAACCAAAGCTATATTGTCTACAAAATTAATTTGTACTAAACTTTTAATTAAAAACAATAAATTGTTACGTTTTTACCCCCAGCTGTGATATAATAAATTCCATATATGATATTGTACATGATTTATCATCTATATTTATGTTTTTATCGGGAATATCACCATTATACCACGAATCATTGTTTATGTTTGTATACAAGTGGAAAACCCGAATTTCCTCTATTACAAAAATCAGATCACCCACACGAGTATGTTATTGAATCTATAAACCTTT
>WFKH01003881.1:6111724-6125232 GCA_016163765.1 Magallana hongkongensis | reverse complement strand
TACTAACAGAGTTAAATGAAACCCAAAGAATGGATTACAAATCCTTACTGGACATATTGAACCGGCGTTTCGGGTCTGTAGAAAGAGCAGAACTTTTCCGAGCCCAACTTAAAACTAGGGTAAAATTCAGAAACAAGAGACCCACAGAAGTATTTATTGTAACAGACTCTTAACAGAGGTTAAAAACGTTACAAAATGCTAAAAATTTATAATTTCGATGTCCGTTTTATCGTACACACTGAAAAATAAGCGAGAGTTCGTTCTCATTGTTCTACAAAATATGACGTCATATGCATCAAAATGACACATTTAGTTAAGTCATTGAATGCTATCATGCAGTTTTTTAGCGAAGAAAAATAAATGTTATAGATTAACGGAAAATTATAAATGAATATTTTGTTAAACATTATTATTAGTAGAATGCTCCCTATATAGTCTTATTTTCAATTTTTTATAATTATGCATCGTATAATGAGGCAACCTCAGTTTTGTATAAAACGTATATCTTAAAGTTGGGTACCTAAAAAAATTATTCATTGGCAAGGGCATACACTTATCTGATTATGACAAATTTTTCTACATGTGAATTTGAAATATTCTATGTAATTTAAAAACTTCTGAGATCCTTGTAAAGTCTTACAAATTTATTATTTCAACATATGCATTATAAATCATGGTTTCTAGTAACAAATAATCTTATCTAAAAAAGTTCGCAACATTTTTCAAAATCTACGATATAACATCAAGTTATTTTATAATATAGTTGTGAATTTTGACATGATTATGCCGTTGCAATATTGAAATTTTTAAATCATCTCAAAACCACAAATACATCTGCTTGTACCATGCGACTGCCATAACACGTGACCACTATGAACATAAAATATTGCACTGTTATATATATATATATATATATATATATATATATATATATATATATATCAGAAATATATTGCATTTAAGCGACTTTTATTGATTTTAAAAAGGACATGCCCGTTGAACTAAAGTATACGTGTTTTCATCACAAAAATTCGCCGATATTTTTAATGGCCGCCTTAATTGTACTGCGTAGAGATGCATTTTGACCGTGTCTATTTCCAGATCAAGAAACACTGAATTAGTAGTGGGTGAAACCGTTTTCTCTGCGTTCAAGGGTACACTAATTTCCGAACACAACTTGTCAAAATTTTGCATAATTTATTTACACTGACTTGTGTGAGCACTCCCTATGAAGTTGAATTCATCTAAGTAATGATGAATGGTCTTGAACCCTGATTTTTCCTTTGCCAAACACTCTAAGATTGTTGAAAACATTTCGAATAGTTTACATGAAATGGAACACCCAAATGGCAAGCACTTATCAAAATAGAATTTACCTTGAAACTGTAAACCTAATAGTTAAAAATCCCCTGGGAATATCCTAGGTAAACGAAAGGCGCTTTTTATATCAGATTTTGCAATAATTTTCCCTCTCCCCAATTGACTTATTGTTTGAATTACTGTGTCGAATGATGTGTATTTTACTGTCGTGTGAATAGGGTCAATATTGTGATAAATGCTTGCAGACGGTAGCTGTGACAGGTGCATTACCGTTTTCCAACCGCCATCAGCTTTTGGAACAACACCTATGGGGACACATGAAAGTTAAACATAGGGTGAGACTGAAAGGGGCCCGCCATACGCCCTTCTGTAATTTCCTTATCTATTTTCTCTTATAAAACATCTGGATGCTGATTTGCAGACACTAAATTGCTACTAAAAATTGGAATCCGGGGACCCTCGTATTGCAACTAAAACCCGTTAACTAGACCCTCCCTTAAAGTATGGGCTGCCTCTCTATCTGGGTAATTAATTAAATGTTCCAGTGTTTGCCTTGTCTTTAGTGGGGAAACGCTAAGGGCCCATTTGTCTTGACTGCGGTGTAACATGTCTTGACTGAGGTGTAACATGTCTTGGCTGTGGTGTAAATTGTTAGACCTGCCTTGGTTGATAGGTGGACTGAAACTGAGACGGTCTAAATGTAATTCCTTGTCCCCGAAATGACTGACTATTTGGGTTTGTAGGAGTTTGAGTGTCTATGCAGCGAATTAATGGGTGTTTATTGTTGCATCTGATGCACTGGTGCAGATAAGCACAATGGATTCTGGTACTGTCCTGCAGCTTATAATGATATTAATTTCTTGATTTAGACAGGAGAGCATAATTGTTAACAAACGAAAAGTTTACAAATTGTGTCTTTACTTACATCTGTTCCCAATTAATGGCGATATAGTTTAAAACCACATTTATCATAACCTAATTATAGGTCGTACAGGGCAATAATCAATGATACCATCACAGAACTGAACACATGCGAAGACTTCCAGTTGTCAGCGAAGAAAGAGGTCAAGCTCAGAAGATTTTACTACCCAGCTCTTTCTTGGAAACGTATTCCGTTTCAGTGTGAAAATCTCTGATTTGAAAATGTTTCAAAAATTCTAGATAACAATTAAAACATTTACAATACTGGCCTCAATTTTCAATAATTATTTAGTTTTAAATCTTTTTCCTTTCACTTCCAGTAAATTGTTTATAGTACACGTTAATCGTAGCATTAGTTTATACAGTAAAAATATATGAAATTTAAATCGTTAAGTGAAACACACAAATCTCACATTTACAAACATTTTTAGAAAGTTATTTGCATTAAAAGGTAGATAAAAACTACTTATTTTGGTTTACTTGTCACTTTTTTGTTACATTTTACCTAAAATAATAGAATAAATACCGGTACATAAATGTATCGTATATTTGCATTTTCTGTTTGAAATAAGGGTAATTATTTATCTAACAGTGCTAATATTGAATGCATTAGAGAAGAAAAGCATTAACTTACACTTCATGAATATATTCAACTGTTTTTTGAGTCATTGAATTACCGGGAATCTTAAATATTCTTAAATCTTGATTCCTCCTTAAATAATCCTGATTTCTAATCTTTTTAATTTTAAAACGGTGATTATTCCTTCTTTGACAATTTGATAAACATAATCATAATTTATGTATTTTAACATAGTACTCTTTTGTAGAGAAAATCGTCACAGTTAACGACGAGGACATGAAGTCGACAGACGCAGGACAGCATTTCAATTAAACACCTCACTAGGCTAACATTATTCAAAAATTATTTTTAAAAATTGTAAAGTAGATTGACGTATCTATATGTAAACAAGGCTGTAGTATTCTACCGAACTTTTGTTTTAAAAGAAAAAAAGTTAAGTTTTGAACTTTGAACGAAAATCAATTGTTAACATTATATAAATAACCAAGAATTAGTTATTGCAGTGTTGCATCATACTCTATTATGTCATATCTTTAAGAATTTTCTTGTCTCACATATATACTCATAAATGTTAATGTCCTTTTAATGTAACTAACTTTAATTACTTTTAGTAGCAAGTTGCAAATTGCTTTATTATATACTGTTCAATTCATTTGTATCACAGAAAAATATCTAGATCATGCATATATGTTTTTTTATTCTCAACAGATATGATCAAGTAAAATACACAGCTTCATTTCTGATAACACCTTGTTGATCGGTGTATTAAAAATAGCGTTTCAGCACACTGTTCTATCACAGCTTTCCCAGCACTCATTTCTCGTGGAACCACAATTCTTCCGTAGACCCACAAATGAGACCGGTTTACAAAGAACATAACTCTTCTGACACCGATACTTGCAGTATTTACATAGAATCCGTCTGATGATAGAACCCTCTGAGACACCCACAGTCATCAGGAAAACGGAGACCAGAAGCAGAACGGCAACCATCTACAAAAACGAAACACTCATTTTAAAGATGACCTTATGAAGGACTTAATTCAAAGTTGTCGTCCTACTATCTCTCTTTCTACCATTTTTTGCATTTTGAAGCGGTTAGCGTTTACTCTAAACGCTTTATGTTTTGTAACTAAAAGAAATACGCGTCCGGAAGTGCGACCTATAATGAATCAAAGTATTTAGAGTACCAAAGAGTTGTTTCATGTATATTATTTTTTCAAAGAAAAATCATGACAAATGATCTATTTAAAACTAAAATAGTGATTATTCTTTTTGATGAAGCTTTTAATCCAGAATTTGGCAATGAAAAGATATACTTCAAAGAAAAATATATTGTAGTAAAATAACACTGCGAAATAAAATAAAAAACAAACCCAAATCGTATTCTGGTTCTCCATTTATAGAAAAAGGTTCGTAATAAAAAGAGTTTGTGAAAAAAATACCATACTTGATGATGCAACCCATTTTTTTTTTTTTTGGTAAAAAAAATTATGAACATAATTTCAGCTAACAAATGTGTAGACACTACTGTAACCCTCCTCCATTTATTAAAAGCGTTGTGCTTTTGAATGGAGTGGAACACCTATGCATTACATATATTTTACTCTCGTTTTCTTTTTCTTTTTTATTTTTTAATAATTTTTTAAATAGCTGGATAATTGCATTTCTTCTACTTTTAATGTAAACCGACTTTGAAGTGATGTAATTAATTTGAAATGTAATCCTATACCCGGTACTGAGTGGATATAAATTTTACACAATGCAGGGTGTCATTTTATTGAAAATTGCGAAATATTATAAATAATAAAATGATTGCACCCCCCCCCCAATTCCACCTGACAGATATTTAATTAATTTAAAATGTTGTCCTATTCTTGGCACAAAGTTATGTAAAACTTGAAACATTGTTTTATAAAATGGTATACATTTTAAAATTTGATTTGGTGCCTTTTAAATCATTTTAGAGATAAACCTCGTCTGTAATCCAGAAAAGAGAGGATATCACTATCACTAAAATGTTTTAAAAAGGATCTTATTGAGGCAATATACATCGGCCCAAACTGTTTGCATATGATAATGCAAGACACTTGAAACCTAAATTAAAAATCGAGCACGTCATAAATTATGCAATTGATTATCAATGTACTTACCGACTTTTGCATGGTGTATTTGTCTTTATTTCTAAAAATAAATGTACCTCGTTGTATTATGCTAAGACTGTTAGTGAAAAATAATATAGATTAGAAATGTAGAAACAGAAGAGGTCAAAAGTTACCCTTTCAAAACGTCTGCTCCTCTGACTTCTGGAGATGAAGCTCTTTGCTTCAATTGCGAGTTATGATTGTATTTAAGTATAAGATAGACATGCGTGAGTTATTATAAATAAGTCATGAACAACACATGTGTATGACATGAATACTATTTTGACGTACGTGAACAGGTTTAAACCTACTAATATTGATGAATGCATGTCATTTCAAAACACGATATTGCTTCGTGTTGTTCAACATCTACATACTACAGCATTCCATCAATCCTAATGACAGGATGCTGGCGCTGCGTGAGGGGACCAAAATAAAAAAAATCAGAAAAAAGTGCTAGAAAAAAATATCAGTTAACATTGTGCATGAAAATAATATATGTACATATGTATTTATATAACACTCATTGAAAACTTAAGAGTTATGGAATTGTTATGTACTGTGAAGAGTGAAAATGCCTGAATGATTGAGAATCATAAGTAAATACAGGATGCGTTGATAATTCCAAAATTTCAGTTGTTTTTTTTTTTTCCTAAAATTTCAAATTAACAGAAAACATTGTTATCAAAGACCTATGAAAAATCCTATGTCGAAATAAGATTAAAAATGACATCAAATTTATTAGAAAATTTGTTTTGATTTAAATATTAGAAGGTAGACTGACATGTTATTTTTTTCTTTTGGTTGAATGATTTGGAGTCTAATTTGAGTGCAGTTTTACTTTGCACATCTTTCATTTTCATGCACTTGGTAGTGTAAAGTGATAACTTTCTTTTGTATATGTTTTTTTTAAAACTCTATTTACCCAAAGCCAAAGCGTTAATGTGTTTATTTAAGGAATGAATTCAATATTTATTAGTTTTATGCGATATAAATGGTTTGGGGCAGTTTACGCTTTATAAACCGCGAAGCGGTTTATAAAAAAGCGTAAACTGTTCCAAACCATTTTATATCATATAAAACTAATAAATATTTGAATAAATATTTGAATTCATTGCTTATAATTTAATTTTTTCCTATTAACTGTAGATAAGAACAGTCATTTGAACCTTAAAATGACATCAAATTGTACGAAATTCAAACGTAATGTCAGGCGGATTGATACGTTTTCTGACGTTAGTCTTACTATGACGTAGGCAACATTCTTTATACGATATAAAATAATTTTTTTAGCCAATCAGAAAGCGCGTTACAACCAAAATTAAATTATAAACTATTGATTAAATGATATTAATTTGGTTGGCATTTGCTGTTTTGCACAGCCGATACAATTATATATTAATGCTGGCCATTAATGATATAGTGTCCAATAATAATATATAATTTTATTGCTGGTCAGAATACTGGTCATTGATAATACAGTATCCAATTATTATATTAAGTTGCATTAGAATTCAAAAACCCTAATAATTAATTTTTCCATTTTATCAGTGAACTATCCTGTTGCCCAATAATGATTGAATTTCGAATCATACCATTGTTAAAATTACATTTGATAATTATCTAAAATTTAAAAAAAATTGAGAGAAATATATTTTTTTATCAAAAATGTTTCACCTTTTTTGATATATGTTGAAGCAATGCAAATCAAATCATTTCTAAACTAGATCATATGTCTTTGATGGTTAAACCTCATAAGCTACAGGCATCACTTTCTTCAGCAATGTACTCTGAGTCTCCCATATGACTCTGTAAACGATAAACAATTTTCTGAATAGATGGTTGCCGTTTTGAAATTTTTTTTAGGCATGAATTTTACTTCTAATTTATGTAAAAATGCAAAATATATTTTTTTGAAAAGAAGTTTTAAACAGCCGGTTATTAGCTGTAAACACAACTAGACAAGAAACTATAAATGTTCCATTTGAAAACATTTGGTTCAAACCCAAAAATAAAGTTAATAGTAGTTCTTTTTTTCTAAAACATTATTTCAATGCTAGTTTTATACATATTAAAGATCTATTTTATAATGAAGGTGAGTTTCTGAGTCTAGACACAATAGAAAAATAGATTGTGAAAAGAAATTTTATTGAATATTAAACAACAAAGACTGGAACAAAATATTTGGAATTCCATATAAAACTACGAAAGAGTCAAAACTCAAATGGCTATAATTTCAAATTTTACATAGAATACATGTAATCCAACAAATGATTTCCCTCACAAGATTAAAATTTAAAAATCCTCAGTCTGCTCCTTTTGTAAAAGAGCCAGTGATACCATTTAACACTTATTTGTAGACTGCTATGGTGTAAGAGAACTTTGGGAACTATGTGAGGAGTGGTTGCTAAGGAATTTTGAAATACAATTGACATTTGACAAACACTGAATTTATTTGGAAAATATAAAGAGAGAAATGTTTATTACTGCATGATTACTGCATTTTCTCTTTATTGTTATAATCAAGCAATACATATTTGCAAGTAGATATAAAGAAGTTCCAAAATTGAGTTCAGTGCAACTTGAAATTATAATAAAAAACAGAATGTCTGTAGAGAAATATATTTTGCTCAAAAGCTGCAGATTCTCAGAGTGTGAGAGGTACTGACAAAAAGAATGTGACATATCATTATGACATTTTAACTATATTTATTAGATTTAGTAATATTATAAATTATTAACCCCACCCCCACCTCCCCGTTTTCTCTCAAAAATCTATTTCTTTCATTTAGTTTTCATTGACTTTATCTTCCTTTTACAATTAGTGTACAAGTGCAATTAGAAATGAGTTATATATGTGTAATACACTCAACATAGCTTCTAGGTGTTCACCCAGTATAATGTATTTCATATATAAAATAAGTTCATTGATTTCCACTTAACTTTCAAATTGTTAAAAACGATGCATTGACCTTGACCTCAGGTTGCAACCTGAGATGTTGATCTTTGCTAAATATCACTAACACTTTCTGTTTGGTTGAATTTTGCTCAGAGCTTTAGGGTTGTTTTGAGTTGCCGATGAAAATGATATTACACTTACGAAATAAAATTTTAAAAGATATATCAAAAAAACGTTTCCTTTGGATTTTTAATATTTAAAACAATGTCGAGGTCAAGACAAACAGCAAATTTAAAGTGAATACGATCTGTTGTGGAAACAATGCAGACACCAATATTCCAACGGCTAAGGATCATTTTGGCCATGTTAAGTGGTTTTCCTTTTTAACTATCACTAAAGACTAACATTAATCACAAAATAATGACAAAATAATGACAATCATATTAAGCATGCGCAGAAAAATACCAATTCTGTATGAACTTTTTCATAACGTCACAATGATCATAGCACGCATTTCAAACTGCCAAAATTCCAGCAAATGGCATCGAAAATGTCAATACCCAGCAAATTAAACACGGTTCATCTTATTGTCGCTATTATGATAATAATAGCTGAGAAATTACGACGATATGGCATTTAGGTTTGTGTATGAAGTTAACAACGTTTAAAATAATTTTCAGTAAAGATATGTTAGTTTTAGTTTACGAATGTATTAAGTTTCATGATTTTGGCTTTTTACAATCTTTAGTTTAAAATCTCTTCTTTCTTATATACTGCTTCTGGACCAGTTATCGGCTAAATCACGAGTTCATGTAACTTTTTAGAATACGTTTATTCAAAATAAAGTATTTCAGTCGCCTGTCAAAATGAAAGAAATATATTCTTTCTATGTGCAATATAGTTTAGAGAACCATCTTTCTAGACGCCGGTTTAGAAGATTACTTAACTTGAACGTTCAGGGTTGAAACTCAATATTCTGCATACGTACCATTTACAGTTTTTTGCGCATCATCGTGACTGATCACTAATATCTAAGAGCAGATTTTCATCACAAAATTGCATTTTGGAATCGCATCAAATTTTATAGAACTATAGAAGCATGTAGTTCATTTCAAGTTCAGAACAATTTACATTATTAATTCAATAATTGATTCATTTAATTTACACGACCCATTATCTTTGCACGTCGATGAATAATTATTTGAAGCATATAAATATATAAATATGTTTAAGACACTTTTGTAGCCAACAATTTTCCTATCTTTAGAATGGCTTGGTTATCTGTGGGTGTAGTCCTTCTAACTGCATGTTCCCTGTGTCACTCTCAAAGTACTATAAGGTACTTGCAGACAAGGTAAGTCAAAGTGGAAGTTTTTAATATACCTATTTCAAGCAAAAATTATTTCCCCTTGTTGCACTGTTGGAAGGCAACATTCTTAAATTCCTTGATTTATGATTAAAGCTTTGTCACAATGGCCAATGAAAATAAAGTTTTGATAATACATTGTCTAATCTGTACTGTATACAATGCATTGATATTGGATCTCAGATTTTTCCATCGTCAGAACATATTGGTAGTGAATCTGTATTAAATAAGATGAAACAGTAAATCTGTTCGATGACTTGACTCGTTCATATGTTACTATTTGGCAATCACTTCTAACAATGATAGCAATAGTACTACAAATATCAAATTTCAAAAAGATACTGGCGCATTGAATCTGCTTAGCATAGGAGATTCTAACGAAAAATATGCTATCAAAATTCTCTTTTCATGCAAACAGAGAGGAAAGTTTATGGAAGCCCAAAGAAGCCGAATATGGACATTCTATCTTCAAAAGGAGTCATGACTGTCCAAAAGACATCTATTATTGTCCCGAAACCTCGCCACTGGTCATGGCACCGGGAAATCCGAGTAAAGGAGAAGAACTTTTCAGGAAGGGTTATTTTGATGAAGTATGCAGGTAGTTTTTATTCATTCAAAATTGATTAAAAACTTTTTTATTCCTTTAAAGAGGCCTCAACATCATCACATTAACAGAAAGTTTGTTTGGCTGAAGAAATCCATCTGTATTTTTTGACATAACTTGCTTGCGTCACACTATGACGCGCATGCAAAACGAAATATTAAGCTTGATGTAAATTTTAGATAAAATCTATGTCCTTTTAAAAAATTATGTCTTTTTTTTCTGAGCATAGCAGTTTAAAAAATAAGTTTTAAGGGATTAATTTGATTTCTGGATAAGTTATATACAAGTATATAAACATATCATACTAGAACTTACGAGCGTTTTTTTTTTTTCATAATCCGCTTCACAATTAATACAATCCCGAGTTAATGCCCCCATAACATTGGTAGAAATTAAATTCATTACTCAAAGATAAAGAGATCGTTTGTGTGTGGGATACTTGATATAACTTATATCAGAAATATACCTTCAGTAGCAATGGATTGCTTCTAATGCTAGATGAAATATCAACTGAAGGATGAACTGTTTCCTTATTCTCCGGTATAATTTATAAACTTGCCCAGCAACACCGTCTTATATTTGATAGACACGCGCCGGCTATTTTCGAATTGAAAATTTTAACCTGAAATTCAATTTACATCAGATACAGATGAAATGTAAAAAAAAAAATGTATTTGTTTAACTTAAAATTTTAGTATGTTGTAAAATTCACAAGATATTGTTAATCGGGATATCTATGAGAGGAATTTTTCCACACCAGATAATTTAGGCATAACATTTAATGCACTTGACGAAAACAACTATGCCTAATGTTTTTTTATTACCTAATACCCAATTAGAAAAGCGAAATATATATATTTTTTTGCATTCATTCAACGATTAACAATTCTATTTATATAACAATACAGTTAATGATTTTTTAGGTACTTTCCAGAGTTTATTGAATGTGCAAAAGATTTCCAGAACAAAACCAACCCATCTTGTGAAGAAGATGTCCGATCATATGTCGCTTTGTTGTCTCTACGAGAAAAGAATTTGTGCAAATATCCCATATTACCCAGTAAGTATGCACAGATTCACGCAGTCTGCATTATGATATAGAATAAATATTCACAAAAAATCGTACGTTCCATTGTGGACTTAAGATATAATTTCCTTTGGAAGATTTTTATTATTCACAAATATTAGTTTGCGCAAGTAATTTTAAACACAAGCGACCATAGAATATACGAATTGAAGCGGAATTAACTCGACCTAGGTACGTCAAACTTCCGTCAAAGTTGCACAATAATTCTACATGACGTCGTGTCAGCAAACTGCTTACTGAGCATGCGCATCTTATCTTATAAAAATCTTTGGAAAGAGACCTCTAAAGAAAAAATAAGTCTGTCTTAAGTTTTTGTTTTTGTTTTTGTAGTCATAACCGTTGTCTGTCGTAAGTTTTAGTTGTATTCAGGATCGTAGTCTGTCGTAAGTTTTTGTTTTATATTTATTTTCATATGAAATAAGTCTAGAAGTTTTAGTCTCATGATTTACTGCGGAGCTGTGTATTAGTTGCGGAGGTGTTTAATTAATATAAAATTTAATTAATATAAATTAAATTATGTTTTTTTTTGTGGAAGTATACGTGTATGAATATTTGTCTCTAGCAAGAAGTAAATATACAACAACAAAATTATTATCATCCAGACTCTTTGGCTACAAATTCGAGAAGCGTCTGAACATATCACGTACGAGTGACCGTTGGTGTTTTTAACATTAATCGGCCGTGCGTTGTAAGTACATGTTCGTGCAATATTAAAAATAATTGTAAAAATTAATTATTTTATACAGAAGTCATGAACTTCAAATTCCTAAATCATAGTTATTCAAAAAATTAAGTTTAAAAATAAGTACAGAATTATTTTATGAATGGGAAACATAAAGTAATTGCAGTAATAACGATCCATATTTGTTGTTCTTTGCCGCGCACATGCTGAGGATTTTCCCACGAGACATCAGAATGGTAAGGAGCGTGTTAGCTCATATGCATCAAGGGTGCAATATTTTTAGGCCTTACAATGGTGTACTGCAATTGCACTCATAGCTTTAATTGTCTTTATGGAGCGTATGCCCCATATATCAAATTTGTCTAGCGAAAAGCTTGATTTCATTCTCAGAGATGGGACTGATTTATATACGTACATTCAAAATTACGGTGGGTCCGGGGGATGCCTGTATCACAGAGATTTACCTAATAATTTGCAGAACTGGAATCGTGATTATGGTGAAGTTGAATAATTTCATGACAGATATTATGCGCCTGTTTGTTCACAACATGCAGTTGACAGGAATGCAGGGCAAATGCATTTCCGCGATGCAATTTTACAAGCATTGGACATATCATCTTTCCATCTTGTTCATAATTGTAGCTTGTCATAAGTTTAAGTAGTTATCATAATTGTAGGATTTTTTGCCAATATTTTTAGGGAACTAGATACAGTTAAGATTTAAGCATGATAGATTGTGTCCAGACATTTTGTTGTTATTATTGAAATGTTGTAAGAATGACATATTTGAAGGTTTATTTAAAGATGAGTGCATTTTTTGAAATACTATCACCAGTGTGTTTGTTATGAAAAAGATGGGAGTTCAAAGTGATATTTTTTTCAGATGATGATCTGATGTTTGATATACTTTATTGTCTTTATATAAGAGTATTAAAGCCTTTGAATTTCATATTACTTGTTTTGTTAATTTACAGTTGCAAGAGAGATACGACAGAGTTTGAACAATAAATTCTACCAGTTAAAACCTCTTTATGAACAAGTCATGAATCTGATCTATAAAGTTGTATGGTACCCCGAAAACCAAGAATCCAAAGAAACATTTTGTCCGTAAGTATGACCGTTTTACCAGAATAGCTCTAAGACATATCTTAAAGATTTATAGAAATAGATGTAAAGAAAGGATGAATAATGCGGACAGTATCTTTGAAGTACGATGGCAATATAAGATTGTCTTTTTTTGTTTTATTAAGAAATCTTGTTTTGGCATGCTTTTTGTTACGAAACACTTTATTTGTATTTTTATTGATAAGATAAGTATTGATATATATATTGTTTTACTGGTGAATTAGAAAAAAGCAAAAACCACTATTTTATTTATTTTATTCGAGCCGAACAGGCCCTACAAAAAGGTAATTGAAGAAACAATCACGGAACTGAAAACTTGTGACAAGTACGGATTCCATGCAGTGGTCAGAAGAGAAGGAAACCATCCTAAGGAACTACTATTACCCAGCTCTTTCCTATCTCGCTCTGCCGTTTCAGTGCGACAATTTGTAACCTTGAAAAGGTTGAACAAATTCCTTTCAAAACGGAACAAGTTTGCAAAGCCTCATTTAAGAAAGTTATATTATATTTATGATATCCAGATCAATTAATAAAATTTCTAAATATATTTTGATTATGTTATTATCATTACATATTATAATGAATCCACCTTAGATTTAACATTCATACGAGATTATAAGTCACCGATTAGATCAAAATAAGATTGTGCATAAAGCGACAAAAAAATTAAAAATACACTTTGGATTCTAACTTGTTTTATCTTAAACTTTTGTTAGATATGTAAATAAAAAATACTATTCCAAATTATATATATATATATATATATATATATATATATATA
>WFKH01003881.1:6076914-6096842 GCA_016163765.1 Magallana hongkongensis | reverse complement strand
TTGGCATCGTCGGAAAACATTGATAGAGAGGGCCAATATTTAGTAACTAATCAACGTTATTGGTTACTTGATTTCATTGGTTTAAGTCTAATACTTGCTGTTTCCAATATTGTACGTATAGAAATAGGCTGAGTGCTGAGTTGTTTATGTTTTGCATTTGAATTAGGGAAATTGTAATGTAAGGTGTGCAATTACTTTTTATGCCAAAAGAGATGAAAGTTCATGGAAGCGCGAAGAAACCGAATATGGACATTCAATCCTTAAGAGGAGTCTTGACTGCCCAACAGACATCTATTTTTGTCCAGAAACTTCACCAATGGTCTTGCATCCAGGAGATCCGAGTAAGGGACAAGACGTCTTTAGAAAGGGTTTCTTTGATGATGTATGCAGGTAATTCATTTAATCAACAATAGTGTAAATACATTTCTATTTCTGGAAAGCGTAAGCGTGAACTTCAGAGTGACCATGCATGAAGTCTACATAACCAGAAAGTTAGATCCTATTCTTTAGTAAATAGTTTAATATGTTTTGCATTTGTAGCTTAACTCGTGTTATAGTATCTATCTTTAGAAAATTTGGAAAATCTGAATTAATTCTAATGCTGCAACAATTGATAAAATAATGAACTTCACCTTCATTAGCTTTTATTGCTACATGAAGGCAGCAAGAACAACTAATTATTGTAATAGATACACTGCCATTTTGTGCGTGATATTCACTTGAAAATTCCCTGTACAGCAATTCCACGTGAATATTCATTAATGTGCTAATATAATGAAATCATAATGTACGTTCAGGTAGTGTGTTTTCTTATTCATTGGTTTAAACGATATCAGCAAACATTTAAACACACACAACGATTGAAATTCAAAATTAACAAAACCATTGATCAATTCTTCAGGTATTTTCCAGAGTTTATCGAATGTGCAAAAAATTATCAATATAAATCCAAACCGTCATGCGAAGAAGATGTTCGAAACTACGCATCCATTTTGTCTTTACGAGAGAGAACATTGTGTAAATCTCCTATACTGCCCGGTAAGTATCTTCAGATACGGGCAACTTTCATTATGATAAAGAAATATATAAAACGGACCAACATGTAATTTAATGTTTATTATAAATGTAAAATGTTATGTTTGCATTCGTCATATAGATATTTGATAGTTCCATTAGTTTGAACTCCACCTGTGTGTGCACCTACGTATGTGTATGCAATGTGTGTGATATTAAAAAAGTGGTGATTTATCAATTTACAGTTGCAAAAGAGATACGCGAGTGCCTGAATAATAAGGCCACACAGCTTCTACCTTTATATGAGCAAGTCATGAATCTGATCCATGCGGCGGTGTGGAACATTGAAAACCAGGCAACCAAAGAAACGTTTTGTCCGTAAGTATACGTTGCATTGTATATCAGAAATTCCTGCAAGACATATTTTTAATCAAAGTTGGTTTTTTATAGATGACTTATTGACGCGAACAATATACGTTTATATACCAAGATATCCTCGATTCACATAAAGCTTTATACTCAAAATACCTCAGGGTTCAAGCAATGTTCATTCAAAAGTATGAAAATTTTTCATAATTTCTTCTTTGAAACGCCCCCTCTAGCTTATCAGGTTTCAATACACGACTAAAAAATTGTGATGTCTACGGGGATTTTGCATTGAAAGTATCCCGATTGTTAATGTTGAAAAATAGTGCGAGGTGAAAAGATGTAAACATTTCCCTTTTATTAATCTCCGTAAGAAATCTGCTTTCGTTTCTGAGTTTTTCTGAGTGATAAATGATAATGTCTGAATGAAGTTATCGTGGACATTATCCCTTTCATCTTTTTCAATTACACTTCTTTCACAAGTATTTGTATTTTTTTTTTAATTAAAAATCGTCCAAATGTGCTGCATAAAAATCATGGGACAGACTATAGTCACAGGATATGTAAATTACCAATTTTGTTTTTTAATACCTACTGTTAAAAATCTTAAATTTGTTGTTAAGCATTTGAAATCAATTTTAAGTTTTTTTAATAATTGAGGTTAATTAAGATGTTTTTATAATTTTGATATATGAAAAAATTAGAAACTGCTTATTATATCTTCTATTTTAACCGAACAGGCCTTACAAAACGATTTTAGAAGAAACAATCACGGAACTGAAAACCTGTGACAAGTATGGCTTTCAGTGGTCAGATGAGAAGGAAACCACCCTGAGGAACTACTATTACCCAGCTCTATCCTATCTCGCTTTGCCGTTTCAGTGCGACGATCTTTAATCTTTAAAGTGTTTAAAGAATTCTTTTAAGAAAAAAATTTATTTCAAAACGGAAACAGTTTCCAAATCCTGTTAAATATTTCTTTTTTGGTTCATTTTATAAACTTTCCAAAAATGAATTTTAGTTCTTCTTACTTATCAGTGTGGTTTTGTTTGCAATTTTTAAAACATATATAATATTTAATTTTTTTTTAAAGATGTCACTGATATGACTAAATTTAAAATATTAAACATTAAGTTTAGACGTGACCTATCTTCCATTACTTTCCATGTTTTTCCTATCTCCGCAATGTGAACATTTCCACTATGTTATTCCATAATTATATTAAAATGATATAGTTATATTTTTCTATTTGAATATGTAGTTTCAATTGAAAATATATATACTATGATTATTAATTAGCATGCAATTGCGTTTTGCATGCCATTAAAAGGAAAATTCAAAATATTCTAACACCAAAAAAAAAACAAAACCCAAAAACCATTAACTTTTTTTTCAAATCGGAAACTGTTTATATGAATCAAAAAGCATACCAATTGGAGAGAAATCTAAATAAAGGTAAATGTCGCATCCCAGTAGTATGCTTAATGGATTAAAGACGCTAGGCCTTTGCTTCTATAAAAATAATAATCAAAGGTTATAAGAGGTTTTTCTTGTACACCTTCCTCTATAAGCATATCAGTGAACATATCATTTTTAATGTGAAGAAGTAACACATTATGTAGAGATCGCAAAATACATGGTAGTCGTGTGTTCTGATTGAAAAGACTGAGTGTATAACTTGGTCTATTTAGGTCCTAAATCAGTCTCTGATATACGGTTTATATAGTGCATAAACATTGTCTGTTTAATTGAAGCGACCTTCGGTTACTAGTAGACGAGCAATGTAAAAGAAAGCGTTGTTTTAATATATGTTCTTTTTGGGCTACATGCTCTGGAAAATATTGAAGAACATTTATTTTTTTAGCTACAAAAGACTTTCTGCGTGACAACATTTTTGTTCGAAACACTTATTGGCATGTTTATTTACATCCTCCAAAAGTAATGAAATTTACAAATAAGAGATAAAATATGATAACACGTTATTATGTCTGTGAATAAAGTAGCTATTCTCTTGAACATGTTGAACTGCTGACATATTAAATATAATGAGTGATTTCTCTGACAGCTGTGTAATTACTAATTTCAAAATGCCAGAGATTCAGTAAATGGCACCGCTAATGTGAGTATAGAGCAGAGAAATTACGGTTTATCGTTATTAACAAGCATCGTCGGAAACCCACGGTTGATTACGCGTCGTTCCTCTCTTCATCACCCGTGGGTCAGTTTAAACTTCAACGCTCGTTTTAGTGAGCAAATATTTATAAATATCATCCAATCAAATTAGTCGTTACAAAAGTGGAGCTCTTCTGTTTTGGGTACACTACCTTATATGGTTAGCATAATTTAACATGTGACAATATTTTCGTCAAACAGATTATCCAATCCAGTGAATGAATAGCAAAGCATGACGGTTTACTAGGTCTTTACGATTCAATAGACACACGTGGTTTTTGTCGGTTTTATACACATTTAATTATTTGCCGGAAAATTTAAACAACTTGTTTTTTACTTTAAAAGGTAAAAACTAATAAAAAGGATATATTATGTATCATAGACTTTGTTCCATGCTCATATTTAAACATGTGGTTTTAAAAAAATCGATCGGTATCGAAAGACTGGCAAACATGCGCATACAAGTACAAACAGATTTTTTTAGCAGTTGTAGCAATTTCTTTTTCTCGACTTCAAAATATTGAAATAATTCCTCGTGTAAATTTGAAATATTTCATCTATTAGAGCCAAAAGTTGAGATTTTGTTTGATTTTCGTCTTTATTTAGCTCAATTTCTTCCTCTTTTGAAACTGTATTTTATTGAATTTCAGTGGGCTAGGGTATTAATTTACTATTTTTATAAAATTATTTTTGTCTGCATAACACTAAGCGGGGAATGAACGTCGCTTTTGAAATTGCATTGGAAATCTAACGAACACTAGCACCATAAAAGAATTGTTGTACGCTAAGCATTCTGATGAGTGTGATGAAGAAAATTTCCAAGCGCATTCTACTAATGTTGTCCCAAACCAGGGGCATCACGTGAAAAACGTACTGACTGCACGTGAAAAACGTTCTGACTGCTTTTAATTCAATAAAACATACCTCTCTTTTAAAGTTTGACAATGGGGTATTTAAATAGTTTGATATAAGGCCTCGTAAGCAATATCTTTTTAAAATGTGAGCACAGAAATGATAGATCAGACATAATTTTCCATTTATCTGAAAAAAAAAGAAATGGAAAATGAGTTTCCAAAGGACAATTCAAAACATAAATAAATTGTATTTCCAATACGCTTTGTTTTCACTGAAACTTGTAGTAGCCCACAATGCCTTGCAACTCATTCACCTGATTGGTCTGTCAATAAAAAAAACAGATAGCTAGTTTAGTATACGAAGTTATGCCGACGTCACAAAATCCAGTGGTTTCAATGAATACTGTAACGAACGAGCGTTTAAAAGCAACTTGTTCATTGGACCAATTTACTCGGGGTGTTATATGAGCCACCAATCAACTTGCGTGCTTCAATACGAGCGTCAACGTTTAAACTGACCCACGGGTGATGGAGAGAGGAACGACGCGTAATCAACCGTGGGTTTCCGACGATGATTAACAAGCTATGATTATGAGATTATAATAATCTTATTGGTGTATGAATTAAAACTGAAGCGTGAAGGGGACAATGCTTTATGAGCAAATAGGTATGAACAAGTTATTTTCTACGTGGAACTGCATTAATCTAGAAATCAGATTTAAAATAATCTGATATGCTATAGCTACAGTCGATGTGTGGTGTGCAGTGGTTAAGTTAATGAGCTTCAAGAGTAAATCTAATCTTTTGAAGACGCTGGGTTAAATCAAAAGCTGAAACTCAGTATTCTGCAAACAATTTTAAACTATTTGCATGTTCTCAGCGCAAACTCGTGACTGCAACTACATCAATTTTTAGCTAATTTGAGCTGAAAGCTCAAGTGAGCTATTCTGATCTCCTTTCGTCCGGCATCCGTCTGTCTATCTGTCTGTCTCGATCTCCGTCCGTCTGTTTGTCTGTAAACTTTTTACATTTTCCATTTCTTTTCAAAAACCACTTCTCAAAAACCATTTGGCCAGAAAAGCTGAATTTTGTGTGGAAGCATTCTCATGTAGTGTAGATTAAAGTTTGTTCAAAGCATCATCCACGGGGGTACGTTTAGGCCATACTAGTAATTGGGGTCGAATTTTTACATAGTGTCACTCTTAAAGTATTATACGGTACTTGCAGACAAAGTAATTATAAGTCAAAGTAGGTAGTTTTCAATAGACGTCAATCTAGCCAAAGCTATTTTCTGTTTGCAAGCCATGTTTGAAGTCAACATTCGATGAATAGTCGGCCACTGAAGGAAATGCTTTTGAAAAAGTTCTGTATATGATAAATTGGTATAGAATCTTATTTTGCCATTGTTGGAAAACATTGATATAGAGAGTGTTAGTATTCAGTGAGAAGTCAATACTCGGTAGCATGATTCTGTATAGGTTCAGTGCTGTAAAATGATTTATACCTATATCGTACGTACAATAGAGTGGGTACTACAAATATCATACTGAAAATGGCACTGGTCCATTGAATCACGCTGAGCTAGATATTGTAACATAAAATGTGAACACAAAACTTCTCTTTCCATGCCAAAAGAGAGGAAAATTCATGAAAGCAAGAAGAAGCAAAGTGACATTTGGTCTTCACGAGGAGTAATGACTGCCCAAATGGCAGGTATTATTGTCCCGAAACTGCTGACCATGGTGATGACACTAGGCAATATGAATAATGTGGAACTCTTTACAGAAAGTTATATATTTTGATCGATGACTTATGCAGGTAATTCATACTCATGTTACAATGATTGCTTACCCCTCTCTTTCCTGAAAAAAAAACTCGTATGAAATAGGACCCCCTAGTGGCCATACATCAAGCCCACATAAACAGAGAATCCTTGTAAGTTATTTATTTGTTGCATGCTGCATCCGTAGTTTAACTCATGTAAAAAATGTACAAGCATAATGCCTTAACCCCCTCCCATCCCCTTAAACAAAATATATGAAAATGATTTCCTATGGATCCCCACCCACGGAAAAATTTATTGATCAGCACCGGCAATGTGTGTACGAGGGTTGTCCAAAAAGTTCGTGGACAATCGCGTTTTTGTCATTTTAAACGAGTTTATATATTCATATTGTATACCAAAATATTTGTCATAAAATTCCAAATCAGATTAATGTGGTTTTGAATGTTTTCATTAAAATTAAACTTAAATTTTACTTTATTAAAGTGTCGCGAAAAGCACGCACGGCCCAATGTCAAAATTGTCCAAACTTCGAGTTTGAGTTTTTAGATATGAATATTTACAGTATTTAAAAAACGGGTTAAAACGTCAAAATATTCAACTGTGACGTAGTTAGAATGGTGTACGTCATTTTAATACGTCATTTAAAGCCGTTTTTAATTGAGCAGAGGATATTTTAAGGATTTTACGGCAAGAACATGTCCTTAAAAACGCCAGTAAAAGCGACGTCGGCGGATCGCATGGAACAGCGCGCCGTCATTAAATTCTGTGTAGACTCGGGGAAAACACCCATCGAAACGAAACAAATGATGGAGAACACAAAAATGCATCGACACATATCGAGACCACTAGTCTACAAGTGGCACAAACGATTTTCGGATGGAGTTTGCGATTTAAAAGACGCTGAAAGAAGTGGAAGGCCTTTGATTTGTGACGATATAACGAAATCCCGCATCCATGACATTGTCATGAAAGACAGACGTCTGACGTTAAGAGAAGTTGCGTCAATAAGTGATGTTAGCAAATCTTCGGTTTTCAATATCCTCACTGAAGACTTCTGTATGAGCCGTGTTTGCGCAAGATGGGTGCCCAGACTTTTATCCGATGAGCACAAAAAAAGACGAATGCAGACAAGCAAGGCGTTCATACGGAATTTCAAAAGAGGAGGAGAGAAGTGGCTTGACAGAATCATTACTACGGACGAGACTTGGTTGCATCATTTTGATCCAGAAACAAAATCAGAATCCAGCATTTGGAAACACCGGGGTTCTCCAGCACCGAAAAAAGGCAAAGGTTGCGAAATCCGTGGGTAAACAAATGTACATATTCTTTGCTGATCGGCATGGAATGATTTTGGTCCACGCTGTACCCACGGGCCAGACGGTGAATGCTGCATACTACTCTCAGGTAAATAACTACCCATTTCATCACATTTAGATTGTAAATTACAGATTTAAAAACATCAATTTTGTTACATTTAGCATATCGTAATTCATAAATTTAATACCCGGACATTCTAAGCTTAATTTTTATTTATTTAATTACTTCATATGAATAAATTCACATATTGTAAAGCAACATACAGTGTACCAAACGAAACATTGGTTTTATTTATTACAGGTATTACGACGCGACTTAGTTAAGGCAATTAAGAAAAAACGCCCTGCCATGGCTGTGGACCTTGGAAATGTCATCCTACACAAAGATAATGCGCCCGCACATACGGCAGCTTCCACGTGTCTGGAAATCGAACTCCTAGGATTCGATTTTCTTGAACACCCGCCATATAGCCCGGATCTTGCTCCGATGGATTTTGCAATTTTTCCTTTCATCAAATCACAGCTAAGAGGAGTTAGATTTGAGGACTCTGATGAACTTAAATATGCAACTCGAACCATTGTATCTAAAATCGACAGTAAATGGTATTCAGATGTATTCGATTCATGGCTAAGAAGGTGTGAGAAGTGTTTGAAGTGCAACGGGGACTACGTTGAAAAGTAATAGAAATCAACGCGCTACGTACGACGTTATAAAAACGTCAATGGATGTAACTTAACGTCAGACTGGGCCGTGCGGCCTGTACAGGCAATGTTTTTGTAATGATACCTACATTATAAGAATGTACATTGCTCTGATTTTTATACATTTGCATTATTATAGTCTATATTAAAATATTTTAATACTTTCCTTAATATAGCGTCGTTATTTAGAACGAAATTACATTTGTCCACGAACTTTTTGGACAACCCTCGTATTCACAAAATAATTCCTTGCTTTAGATATTTAAGGTGGTACATTTAGGGCGCGTAATTATTTTATTTTTGAGATATTAGGAAAAAATATCTCGTGAAAACGACTTATTATATCGTGAAAACGAGGTATCATCTTATGAAAACATTACTTTGACCTTAATTCTCTCCATGCCAGACGGCACATAAGGCTTGGACATTTTCTTTCCATTATTGTCGGTCTGAGGTTGTACGGCGTGCCGCGTTCCAGGAGCTCCAGCCTGTTTTGTTACGCTCAACCTCCACCATCTGCCGCCATGTTGGTTTTGAACGTCCCCTCTTCCTTCTTCCCTCAGGTGTCCACAGCACAGCCATCCGTAGGATCCTTTCTTAAAACGTGGCTGATCCAGTTCCATCTCATTTGCCGCACCTCACAACTGATGTTTTCCGCCTCTGTCATTTCCATTACTGTCTAGTTTGGGATATGTTGCTGCCATCTTATCTTGAAAATCTTCTGGGGCACTGGGTCTGAAAGGTGTCTATTCTATTCCCCCCGTCTTGGTTAGTTTCCAAGTCTCACATCCATAAAGCAATACGGACAGAACCAGGCTCTTGAAGAGGGAGACTTTGGTCTTTCTATCTATATCCGTGGCCTTCCAGATGTTGTCTAGCCTCCTGAAGGATGCGCCAGCCATTGCTATTCTCTTCCTGATGTTAGCCGTTCTCCCGCCGTCCTTGGTGACATTGGCGCTAAGGTATGTGAAGCTGTCAACTTCTTCTGCTTCACTATTTCCCACCGTCAGGCTGGCTTCACTCTTGCTGTTAACCTTCAGCCCTTTGCATTTCTTGGCATTTAGTTTCATACCCACTTTTGCTGAGTTGTCTTACAGCTTTGCTGTCTTGGATGGAGATGGATTATTGTTGATGACAGTAAGACAATGTCGTCCGCAAAGTCAAGGTCTTCAAGCATGGTGGTGAAGTTCCAGCAAATTCATGTTCTCTCTTCTTTGGCTGTCTGTTGCATTACTCAATCTTTGATGAAGAGGAACAAAAAATCTGCCATCCAGCATCCTTGTTTGACCCCGTCACCTCAGGAAAAGGGGCTGTGATCTCGTTGTCCTCAATCACAGAGCACTGGAAGTCATTATATAGGGCTTTGACCATCTTAATCAGTATGGGGTTTTCCATATTTCTTCATGATAACCCATAGACTGTCTCTGTACCGAGTCGAATGCTTTCTCAAAGTCCACAAAATGGATGTACATGGTAGCATTTCACTCGTAGACTTGCTCCAGGATCTTCCTGAGAATAAAGATCCGACTGACAGTCCCTCTCCATTTCCGGATCCCTGCTTGTTCTTTCCAAAGGGTGAGGTCAACTCGGCCTGTATTCTGTTGATGAGAATTCTGCTAAGTACTTTGCTGGCTAGTGGTAGCAAAGTCACTCCCCTCCAATTACTGCATTCCCGTAAGTTGTTTTTCTTGGGAATTTTGAATATCAATCCCTTTGTCCATCCCTTTGGCACCTTTTCCTCTGTGCTGTTATTTGATCTGCTCCAGTGGCCTTCCCATTTTGTAGCATCCTCAGTGCAGCTCTTATTTCCTGTGTGGTGGGTGTCTCCTCTGAAATATCTGATTCATCTACCTCTTCAAATCCATCTTGAGGTGGTGACTCTGGGGTGTCCCTGTTGAGCACTTCCTCGAAGTGTTACCTCCATATAGCAAGTCTTGCTTCTTAATTCTTCAGTAGTTCCCAATCATTGCTTTTCATCGCCGCTATTTGTCGGTTACGCCTTCCTGATAGCTGTTTGAAGATGTTATACAGCTCCTTCTGTCTTCCGTTTTCTGCTTCTTTCTGCTCTCTTTCGGCTTTCTCTGCCATCCACCTCCTTTTGTCATCTCTCACACTTTTCTTGACTGCTTTGTCTTTCTCTCAGTGATCTTCCATCAATCTGGTCTCGAATCTCTCTGATCTTGTGCTGTCTATCTTTGCCTTGATGTTTTTCTTTTCATCTATCAGCTTCCAGGAGTTTTCGCTGATCCAGAGCTTGTTTTTTCCTTTCCTGAAGCCTAATACTTCCTCTGCTAATTTCACATATGCCATCTACTGCTGTTCCCACCTATTCTCGATATCTGCAGTCTCTTCTCTGTGTTCCTCCAATTTCTTTTTCACGCAGTCATTAAACTTTATACTTATTTATATATATAGTATTTATATTTTTGTTCTTGGAGCGCTCCACATCCAGTCCTGGTTTAAGCTTGTTCTTGTCCTTGTATGTACTGAGGCGTAGCCTAATTCTGGTCTTCACTGTTGGCATACGCTCCTCTCTGAGCTTTGGTGTCTAGGACAGAAGATCTCCACTGCCCTTTTGTGAGAAGATGGTCTATTTGGTTTTTCACTCTTCCATTCGCAGATACCCATGTGGCTTTGTGGATGTTCTTATGGGGGAATAATGTTCCTGTCATCACGAGTCCGTTGGTCTGACAGAATACACACAGCCCTTTTCCATTATCATTTTGCATACCAATTCCATGAATGCAGATAATTCTTTCTTACCCGTTATTATCACCCTCTACTTTAGCGTTAAGGTTCCCCATTATAATAATGATGTCATTCTTGTTGAATCCATCTAAAGTTTCCTGTAGCTCCTGATAGAAATGGTCATTTTCTTTCTCTTCCTTTTCATTATGTGGTGCATATATTTGTATTATTGACACTCTCCTGTATCTGGTATAGAATTGTGCTGTTATGATTGTGTTGCTAATGGGTGTCCATTCCATGAGTGATTTTACTGATTGCTGACTGATCATTATGGCAACTCCACCCTCATGTAGTTCTTCATTCCCGCTGTAGATGATGGTCTGGTCTGAGGCCAGTCTCATCCTCTCAGCTCCTGTCCATCGTCATTCACTGATTCCTAGAATGTCTAGTTGGTATCCTTCCATCTGTCTCGCAATTTGTGTCGATGCCCTTTCTCTGTACATGGTTCTTACATTCGAGTGTCTGATGGTATATGTTTGTTTGGTTGTCACAAGGGACCTAGTCGGACGTTAGGCTTCCTTCAGGCTTTCACCCCTCGTCGGCTAATCCTGCTTCACCCGGTCTTTGCTCTTTGATGTCCATTGTTTTTGTAACTGTGTTGTTTTTTTTCAGGAGGAGGTAATTGGTCTCCTGCCCAACCCCCAAGCTTTGAGGACCAGTGGGGTTTTCTGTTAGGGTGCCCTTCCCTTGATCACGTGTTCCGGTGATTTGAAGGCGCCGGAGGCTCGCCTTTCGCCACTGTCACTCAGCTGCCGTAGCATTACCAGGGTCACCAAGGCGGAGAGGTGTGACATGTGACTTAATTGCTAGCAGCTAGAACCTATTTGAGACGGTGGACATTAACTCGAAGTTTTGTTCGTGAATCTCTGTGACCAAAAAACAGCGTTCGAGACCCTCACCAGCATTTGACCCCATCTCGTGAAAACGACTTACATGTATTATCTTGAGAAAGCGACATATTATCTCGTGAAAACGACATTTTATCTCGTAAAAACGAATTATTAATTTACTATCCTGGGAAAACGAGATATTATCTTGTGAAATATCGTGATCGTAAATAAACGAGATATTATCTTGTGAAATATCGTGATCGTAAAATATATCTCGTTTTCACAAGATAATATGTCGTTTTCACGAGATAGTATGTCGTTTTTACAAGATATGTCGTTTTCACGAGATAATCAATATATGCCGTTTTCACGAGATAATATCTCGTTTTCACAAGATAATAAATCGTTTTCACAAGAAAAATCTCTTTTTCACTAGACAATAAGTGGTTTTCACGAAATATTTTTTCTTGATAACTTAAAAATAAAATAATTACGTGTCATAAATGTTACACTGTAGATACTGAACCAGTACGTCAGTGAAAATCTTTTCCAATACCAGTCCATGTCCTGGACATCCTCCCCCCCTCCCCCGGAAAATTCAAACTTAACTTATTATAATTCTCAGATCCCTATTGTCAAAATTATCCCCTCCCCCCCCCCCCCCATCCCCCTTCCCCCGCCCTGAATAAATTATCCGGATCCGCACATTGTGAAAATATTTGACCTATTTGCGCTCTTCGTTGTAGGAGGTACTTTTGGTGGTTTAAATCGAAAGTAGTCAAATTCAGTTGTTTTGAGTTGAAGCGACAGACACAGTCACGGTGTAGAATTAAGGTAGTATCGAAAAATAAGTGATCGAATTAAGTAACAGAATCTTGGCAATAATATTTTGACACTGATTTTCATGTTCAATGTCTCAACGGCTTAATTCAAAGCACTGGAACTTGCATATAACTTACCTGGATATGTCATAATTTCCATAATTTATGTATTTTAAAGGTTTATGGACAGTTGTTTTCTATATGATAAAAATATGTGTCATGTTAAACCAACTTCTGACTGAAAACTCTTTTGCAATGTGACAATGACTTGTTGATTTTGACAGTTTCATTTATACAGTCGTTTTTTGCCAGTATCGAATAATTTTTAGAAAAATTATTGGAGAAAAACGAAGTTAAGGTTTTAAAAAATCCTAGCAAGGTAATTATAATAGAGAAATAAATATTCTCCCTGTGTGGAGTTGTTTGACATTTGCACGATTATTTACCGTATTGTTTACAAATTAAAAAGGTGACCCAGATATGAGCTGCCGGAAGTGCAAGGCAGACTAAACAAAAGTGTATAAACAATTAAGCCTAACTATGAAAATAGGTTTGTTATTGATCCCCATTTAGTTTGATAATTAGTAATTATAATTCATTTAATAAGATTAAGCATCATATCAAATAATAATTGAGCTTTGAATGAAATTACGACTTCAAAAAGAAACACGTGTAGTTTTCCTAGTTTCGGTTCAGTGCAATAGAAGTATAATTTGGCTGGATATATTGATAGATATACGGGCAAAACAATGGCAAATCGCAATTTTTCATCATCAGTTACGATTATAAAGTGTTTTCATGAAACCTTAATTTCATTAAGTAACGCAAAATGAAAACTGTTCAAGACCAGTTTCAATTTGTCGGGAAAACGGTACGATAAAAATAACGATCATATCATTTGTTTAAATAACATATTCCCACAATGATTTTTTTTCTTCATTTATATGTCTATTGACGTGTACCTCTGGTGTATTTTCGAAATTGATCCGCCCCAAAATATTCGGTCAGAAGTGATAGAGGGCGCTTGATTCGATACTGGAAAACGAATTCAAAACTAGGAAAATGGAGGGGATGTTGAAATTACTATCTCCGTAATTCATCCTTCATATCTTCTGAAGTTTGATACCACATTTTAGAAGGACAAAGAAACATGATTAATACAAATAATAAAAACATTTGGAATTCTGACAATAATAGTCGCATGCACAATGAAACCGCATACTGATTCGTTACCGGTAAAACGACTGTATTTTATCACCAGTGTTTCTACTGTATTCTCAGCAAGATGTGACTTGGATAGCATATTTAGATTTAAGCATTCACCAAATCTTAAGACAGTTCCTAATAAGCCCTTCTGAAATTTGAAACTTAATTGTTTGCTTGTTGTGATGGGAAAAGGGTTATAAAAAGGTTTTGCCATTATTGCAGTGCAATGTTTAGGTCGTAAATTGCAGTTTTTTTTACAATGGGAAGCACTGTAGCTCACAGATCGTCCATCCAAATTTTTTCAGACCAGGAGCTATAGACCTGCAGCTATGTTTAGGCAAAATAATCTTAAACATTATTCTTCTTCTTTGGGGGGCAATATTAATATGAACATTTTTCTTCTTTTGGCCAAGTTTCTGGCAGAGTTTAAAGAAGTGCTAGCCAAGTAGAATCTTGAAGAGAATAGCACGTTGAATGTCCTCAAAGTCATTTTTTTTTGTTGTGATGCAGTTGTAGATCACCTGTGTAGGAAATGCATCAGGATTATTCTGAAGAGGATTTTGACCCTGATGATCAGCTCAGAGGAAAAGACTTAGGAGTCAGAAGTCCTACCCAAGATGTATGCGAGAGAATATCACAGTGTATATTACATGTATAATTTGAAGCTCACTGCAATGTACATATGCATGTGCCCCATACTATAATTCATTTTAGGTGTGACTTATGGAGTGAGCACAGAATCTGAGGGGGAAGGAGGCTGGGGGAGGTTGGGGGGGGGGGGGGGGGTTAGAGTCTGAATCTGTAAATTATTTCCTTACAAGAAGATAACAGTAATTAAAGTCAAAATGAAGAAACGTAATACTCTGCTTACACACAGAAATCATTATGATATGATCTTCTGAAAGCATTCAGGAGAATTCAACTTTACAAATTAATGGGCAAGCACATTCAGCTATTCAGAGCTAGGGACCCCCACCCCCTTTTTAATTTGTTTGAAAATGAAAAAAAAATCTAGGACTGGCAATCATCAAAACAAAAAATTATCAGTTCTAATTCCCTTTCGCTTGATGCAATTTAATACATGTATTGGTATTGGTTAGTATGTAAGAGTGAATTTATAATTTAATAAAATGATAACATAGGAACTGGACTTACATCTGTTGAAAAACATTTTATTGGACTTCAGGTGAACCCTTCAAGCCAAGAAGCCAAAGACAAAAAATTGTCCCTTGAAGAGGTGAAGAGAATGGGACGGGCAGATAGACAGAGAATGAGAGAAGAAAGGAGAAGACAGAAATCGGATAGTGACTCAGAGTCTGAGTACTTGGTCGGGAAACTTGCGGAAATCGTAAGATCGAGTTACCCGCATATTAATTTATTTATTTTTAAAAAGAATATAAACATATAAATTCCTTTGTTGTGTTATTTTACATCATGAAATATAATGTTAGATTAAAGTTAGATAAGTTGAACCGAATCATTTTGTTGTTGATTTGTCATGCTTTTGTAAATATTTCTGTTTCGTATATTTTTGATTATATAAATGTATGAGCTCTTATTTGCAGGCCCTGACAGTTAGAGAACCGGACCCTGTTGAGGGGTGAGTGTGGAATTTGAGCCCAGTTCAAAGCGCAAGAGGATGGGTGGGTAGGGCAATCTTGTGTGGAATCTGAACCCTGGTTATAGAACCACCAGAGAGTGAGTCAGTAGGGCAGTGATTGTAGAATCTGAACCCTGGTTACAAAAACAAGCAGAGGTTGGGAGGGTAGCTGCAGGGCAGAAAGAACTGCCAGGACATTCTTTAAATTGCTGAAATACAATTCAGTCTACATATTAATATGTTTCCTTGGTTTGGGTTGGGTTTAGTAGGGTGTTTCTGTGTATGTTATTTTATACAAGCTCATGGTGCATGAAAGACAAGTAGTCAAAGTGTATGAAATTAAATGAGTTAGCTGCAGAATGTCTCAAGCGTCTTTTGATATAAAATATTTCCCCAGAACGTGTTGGGAAACTGGAAGATAAAGAATGGAACTTTTACTCTATGGCCCGGCACCCCATATTTTCACTTAGAGCTACAGATATGCATGTAGACTGAACTATGAAGTTCATACACCATTTTATTGAAGGACTGGCTTGATATATGATGAGCGGATGTTGAAACACAAGAACCTGTGGGATGACCATCACCCTGAAAACCCGGCCCGAATCAGTGGACCATTCAAGCGGTGCTGTGAGCTTGGCCTCATCGAGAGATGTGTTCGCCTGGAGGTTAGTAACTCTAGATTTATTGAATAGTTAGAATATAATAACTTTTCAATTTTAAATAAGATATCCAAAATTAGGAAGCAATTTTGTGTGTTTCAAGTAATTTGCCAACTACTTCTTTTGAATTATCATATGGATTAATTATTCAAAATTAAAATTGAAACAATTTTGTTTCTTGGAAATAATTTGGGAACTTTGGCATTGACAAACTCAACATGCTAAAGCCCTTAAATTGTTAATCTGCATTTAAAAAGAGTTTTGCCTTTCGGATTAAATTTTTTTCTGGAGTTTTATTAAGTTTTTCTGTGAATTTGTAGGCACCGCATTCTACAGAAGACATGATTTTACTGCAGCATTCACAGTTGTTGATTGAGACACTGAAACATACAACTCAGATGAACTTAGAGGAGCTGAGAGCTGAGGCCATTAAATATGACTCGATCTACCTCAATAATGTAGGCCATCACGTACCATGCCTTCTTTAATCTTTCCAATATGCATTTTTATGAAAAGTCTTTAATAAAAACAGAATTTATCAAATTCTTTTCTTATGAATGATGCAATTCGTTATAGTTTTCAAATTACAGAAACAAGATGATAAATTTTACAAATAATTTACTCTGTAACAAAGTAGTAATTTACATGTACCTGAATTAATAACTTAATGCCTTATTTTGGTTTCAAAAGTAACTGTTCCTGAATGTTTGAACATATTTTGATGGAACAGGTTAATATTATTGAAATGAATATTATCTATATTTATATAATAATACACATTATCATTGGTTATTTTTGGTGCTTAATTTCTATATATACACTTACATATACATGTGATACACAGAGTAGTTATGAGTGTGCCCTGTTGTCCCTGGGGAGTACAGTGGAATTAATGGAACAAATCCTCAAACGGAAGGTCAGTGTTCAAGCTTATTCTTGCATGGTACATCATCTAATTGTAAATCTTAATCAATAAACCACACATCATATTTTTGCATATCGCCATAGATCTTTAGAATCTAGAAATGATGTTGTCTGGCATGTTGAATTTCAGGAAAAAATAGCAATATATTTTCTCTTTTAAAACTACTATACATTTGATCTGTGTACCCAATTTCATTTTTTTCCTATTTGTTTAAGGGAAGGGTCAGACAACCAGGGAGAAAGGTTGAAATAATGATGTTAATTTACCATGACAGTCATGTGACAATTATTAATAGTGTTAACCATGTTGCTGTTATTTACTTCTCCTTATTTTTCTGTAGGTGCGGAATGGAATGGCTCTTATCAGGTGTGTACAGCTTGTATCATATCTGTCTTATGCAATGCTTTTCATGCAATTGTACAAAAATTTGCTTTTTCTAGAATGGGAGAAAAAAAGAGATGGGGCCTATTACCGTATTTATAAATCATACCTTTATATCCATTTTTAAAATCATATTTCTTTTAGAACTTTTAACATTTACCTTATCTAAAGCAGTTTTAAAAGGGAAACATACATGTATATTACAAAGATTAATCATAATGTTCTGTTTTCAGACCACCTGGGCATCATGCAATGACAGAGGAATTCAATGGGTTCTGTTTCTTCAATAATGTTGCCATTGCTGCTAAACATGCCTTGGAAAATCTTAAATTGAAAAAGTGAGAAAAGATTTAATGTGTAACCATGTTTTCAACTGTACTTAATTGTCACTTGTTCGAAATGAAACGAAAGTAATTTGTCAGTCATTTTAATCAAATATTATAGATTTACCTGAAAAGTAAAGAAATTTAAACCATTAAAATATTAAGATCAATGTTAAACATCTGTAGTTTAAATGACAGTAGATAGTTAGGTTTTATGGTCTGGTTTGTTGACAGGATTTTGATCATCGACTGGGATGTACACCATGGGCAGGGAACACAACAGATGTTCTACAACGACCCACGGTAAGGGAATAACCCTTGTCCTCAGAACATTGGTAATCTAATTTTGTTTGTTTGCGAGTTGTTTTGAATATTTGAGAAAATACTTTGTCTTTTATAATAAAAGAGGTTAAAAGATATAGTTTCATTTAAAAAAAAATTCATTTGTTCTTTGCTCTAATTTGTTTAATTACTTTCTAATTTGTGTTATCTCTAGATCTTACCCAATTTAGCTTGAAGGTGAACTGAAATACTTCATGTATTTCAGATGTTATTTCAATATAAAATGTAACAAGTATATAACATTTCATATAAATTGATCTATAGGGTGCTGTACTTTTCGATACATCGATATGAATTCGGAAAGTTTTGGCCAAATTTACGGGAAAGTGATTATGACTTCATTGGAGAAGGAAAGGGCCTGGGATACAACATAAACGTCCCTCTAAATCAGGTCAGGGCAGTGTACGCGTATGGGCTGCTTGTTCAACAAATTCTATCTGTACCAAAATTGTCTTATGTAAGGCTAAATAAAATTGAAATTACGGTTCTCAGGCCCGCGCGCATCTGTTTTGAGGGTGCCGCATTGCAAATTTTATTGCATTTTCAATAAAATAAAAAGTTGATAATGCGGAGACCTATCCGGGAAAAAAAAGTTTCCGCGTTCAGTTTGCATATAGTTTTACTTTCGCTTCTAGTCCGCAGCTTCCGATGTAAGTCTTAATCATTAAGTCGCTTATTTTCGTATATATGTAAAAACTTAATGATCCAAACCTCCCGATGATATAGACGATACTAGTGAAAATGGGGTTGATGGAAATTTTGGACTTATACCGAATCAAAATGTCTGCTGTTTCGATTTGTATCCACCAAAGAACCCTTTTAATTCTACCGTGGACTGATATAGAGGGTTTTTCCGATGGATGTTCTTCGTTATACCTGTACAAGGGCGTGAAATCAATGGAATTTGATTTAGGAAAAATTACTGGGTGCCGTTTCTGTGTCAGTTGACAAGAACGATATGGACGCCACGATTATAACAATTATAAACTTGCGGGGTTCGATCACTGCTGTATACATGGTGTATTCAGGACTTCTTAATTGTGAAGAAATGTGGTCGTAGTGACTGTCGGATGTGATTGCCTATTGATATCTTTAGCCAGTTACACAACTTTCCTGATCCAGTGCCAGGTATTTTAGAGTAAACATCTTATATGTCATTTTAAGTATTGTAAAGTGGTTTGGTATTTTTATTTATTTTTAAATGATTGTCATTTATTTTAGGAGAAGAAGGACACTACAAGGAGTTCTGTGAGGTTTTTGGAACCAATACTACATAGGAACATTGTCCTTCTTTATCAACAAAATGAGCACAATAATGCAAGCAGTCATTGAATTCCGTTTAGTCCATCTGCTCAGACTGCCAAAACAGTGAAACAAACTGTAATCTGCATCGATTGCCAGAAACCCAAAGTCATATATAGTGCTACTAACTTGGTGCCTAAGAAAGTGCCTTGCTTACCAAAATCATTGGACTTTATATAAGTTTTCATGTGGATCTGAACTTCAGGAAGTAAAACCTGATAATCCTGAGAAAGCACCCCGTTTATGTGCTCTGTTGGATAAAGTTTATGTGAGCTAGATCAAATTTGGCCTGTGCATTTAAAATTGAGACCCCCTACTACATGTACAGCTCTGGTGTATTTCCCCCAATAGGCTATCACTGTGGGACACAAGACACAGAAGAAGGACAGTACCCAATGTGTCATGATTGTGTTGTTTCATGACAGAGAAGAGAAGCTTAAGAGCACAGAAGCAGAAAAAAGAATGTTATCAAAGATTTCACACTTAAAAGACTAGATGTTTTTTAATTGGACTTAAATATTAAACATCATCGTTGTATTTTGAAAGTTGGACTGTATTTTCAGAATATACATTGGTTT
>WFKH01003881.1:6024000-6065127 GCA_016163765.1 Magallana hongkongensis | reverse complement strand
TGCTCACCTATTATTGATAGACTCATAGCTAAAACGAACTTAGACAAGGCCAAACATAGGTAAATTCTCCAATCCATGGCAAAAACAAAAAAATTTTAATAATTACAATCACAGGGGCTCGTCATAAGGTTTTCATCTTTTTATATATGATCACCCCTATACAATAACATATTGTATGGGGTGATCAGATATAAAAAGATGAAATGTGTTGTCTATAGTTCAATTCTAAAATTCATGAGAAGTATTTTTTGTACAAGCTAACTACTACGAGTCTAATATAAACCTCTTTGGTACAAGTTAACTATTTAGTTCTGGTCAAGCACTCACTTCCTGTCAGCCTTACTGACCAGTGCGGTCACACTTTGTCAATCTTCTTCCATCCTGTTAGATGCGTGCCTCAAACCACTATGTAAGTCTTTTTTAAAGTAGTAATTGCTTTAATTTGTCAGTATTGAATCATATTTTTGAAGTATAATTACAGATGGAAATTTATTATACAGATAAAACATTCTTAAAAGTATGGCACGCCATTATGGTCTTTATACGAATTTACATATTTTTCGAACGTATAAAGTTATAGTTCTACATTTTCCTATTTTGTAAATTGTTATTTCTATTTGTTGTAGTTTTTACCAATCTTTTGCACGACTGCAACGTGTACCACACAATAAAATATGGAACCGTGTGACTTTTGTTAAACGTGTTGTGCATGGTTATCTATCTGTCTGCACCAGGCAGAATATGAAAGCTTCATGATGAGCCCCTGTGTTACAATTACAATTATAAAAAAAATAAGGAATCATTCTTTAATTTTAATAGAGAAATAAAGATGGTCAGTATGTGATCGCATCTACCATATAGTCCCTCAGCTTTGATACGTGACTGACCATATTTTAAGTCGAAAAATGATTCCTTACCCCTTTGATAAATTTTCACGTCAATCTTTTGTAAAAATCAAAATCAACTAAGCTAGTTGAGTAGGACTGAATGGCCATTATCTACTTTTGAGCTGATGGGTAATTTGTTGCATGTTAATTGTATTACAGAACCTGTATTGCCTATGATGAGGGAATGAGAGCGCATTATACCAGCTCATCCCACTAGTGAGTTATCAACATCATCAATCTTTTTTTATAATTATATTAACCATGTATATATTTGATTTTTCAATTCAGTGTTAAAAGGAGCAGATTACAGTAACCGTTTAACTTTGATCAGATGCATGAAAATAGAACAGTGAATGAATTTGTTGCTAATTAACAGTCTAATTTGTTTATCACATCTTTGATAATTTTCGGGGGTGGGGGATTAGTGGGGAAAATTTAAGAACAGTTACCTTATTTTAAATATATATGTTATTTAACACCAAACTTCTCCAGCCACCCTGAGGCCCCAGACAGGATAACTCGGATCTTTGACAAGCACACAGAGTGGGGACTGACCCAGAGATGCACTAGGGTGGAGGTATGAACTTCTGATATACGTGTATAGGCGTAGGTTTGTTTGAACTAGGAGAACTGTAGGACTGGTGTAGGATTGTATGATTTAGGAGAACTGTAGGACTGGTGTAGGATGGTGTGAACTAGGAGAACTGTAGGACTGGTGTAGGATTGTATGAATCAGGAGAACTATGAGATGTAATGTATGAATTCAAATCAATATAGGTTGGAGGTATTGACTTGTAGAGCTATAGGATTGTATGAACTGGGAAAAATACAGCTTAAGGACTATTTGAATTAGGGGATCTATAGGTGTAAGATATATTGTTTGAACTAGGAGATCTAAAGGTGTAGGACTGAATGAACTAGGAGATCCAAAGGTGTAGGACTATATACTAGGTGAGCTATAGGATTGTAGGAACTAGGAGAACTCTAGATGTAGGATTTTTTGAATGAGGTGAACTATAGGTTTTTATGAACAAGGAGAACTTTACATGAAGGATTGTATGAGCAGTGATTTGAAAACTTTTGAGTTATATTCTAATATATCGTAATAACTAATGTCAAAAGTTGAAATTTTAAAAGTAAATATTTGATACTCTGTGTTTTTAGACAAGGATGGCAACAGAAGCAGAACTGGCCTTAATTCACAGGTTTGTCAATGGTTCATTCTAGAATGTATCTTGTGTACACCATGAACTAAATTTATCTTATACCAAATAATAACATGCTCCAGGACAGATAGTTCAATCCACATTAAATTTATATGATTTTTACATATACATGTAGTTGATGAATAGAAAATTTCTTACATTTGTGACTTGAGGTTTATGTAATCATATTTTATAATACATGATATTCACATGAAGTCAATTGTTTACTTGAAGTACTACCTACTTGGATGAGATAAAGAGCCTTGAAGAGAAAAATCCATTTGAACTGAAGAAACTGGAAAGGAAGTTTCAGTCCATCTACCTCTGTCGGGTAAGTGTGTGATATGGTCATGCATGTTTTAAAAGTGGTATGTTTCCAAATATGTCTACAAGTTAAGACAGCTGGATGGTCGTGGCCATTTTTAGATTGTTTTGATCTCCTTTAGAAGAAGAGTGCTCTGTATAAAGATGTAAGAAATTACATTGTACTCAAATTCAAAAACTTAACTATATGGAATTTCTTTACAAATTTATAGTTTTTACATAAACAAACCATATTTAAAAGTTTAGAGTAAATCTGATAGGTAATTTGTTGACCACCCTCCCTAAAGTAGACATTAACTGTTTCTCGTAATGCTTTGTTTCAATCAACAAAATTCAAGTATTAGATTGTGGGAAAAATCACTGGATTGCAAACAACTGTTATATAAAGGTCTCATGGGTGTTGAATAATTGTAAAGTATTTTCATGTTTAGGTTTAATGAATTGTTCAATATATTTCGATTTGCTCTTGATATATATAATAAAAAACTGTTATATAAAGATATCATGGTTCTTTGAAAATGAGATCCTGTTGATTGTAGGACTCGTATTTCTGTGCGCGGATGGCTGCCGGATTTGTGCTGGATGTGGTGGATAACGTGATGACCGGACAGGTGGGTGTGTCAACACTTATAATGAATGTTAGGTTGTGGATTTAACAAATTTGATGATTTAATCTTATATGTACAACAATTAGAAACAGTTCCCTCCTTAAGGTAGGTCGCGGGTTTGCTTTCGTCATTAAATTCTGTACGCAACTTAGACAACTCGAGTGGCCGTTTTGTGCACATTTGTTTATGACGTCATAACGGAGACATTTCAAGATTTCCCGCTTCACTTTCTCTAACACCAAATGCTCTGAGTTATAATAAAGTTATCTGATTTAGATCTATGGTGTAAACACTATAGTAGTAATTCACACTTAGTTTTCATGTACGAATCAGAATCATCAGTTGGAAATACATCATAACTATGTAGATTATCAGCAAGAATTAGAGCGTTACTTTTTTACTCTATGTGAAACTGTACATAAAAGCTAAGTAATGTCAGTCATGTAGTCTAAAACGTGTGTGTGTGTGTGTGTGTGTGGCAGAGAGAGAGAGAGAGGAGAGAGACAGACAGACAGACAGAGAGAGACAGAGGTGGATCTGTAAAATAGTTTGGTCCTCTGCTTCGGTAACAATTCTTTAAAAAAAAAAAAACATTACAAGCATTAATAGTAATTATATCGTAACTATTTGGACTGAAAAAGGGAGGAGCAAAGTCGGGGAATTAAATTTTCTAAATTAGTTGTGAAGATCTTGATAAGTAAAATAAAAGTTCAAAGCTTACGAATATCATCTGTTTTCTAGATTTGAGACTATTTGAGATTATTTACATTAACTTTGATATTTCGACCCAGAAAATGTGGAAATGGTGAAACGGATAATCTTGCACATACTTACAAATTTGGTACCACCCTTTCCTCTAAATTATAAATATAAAAAATATTATGCTTTGAATTCTCTGATTTAAAATAAGAGGGCAAAATTGGGCTTTTTAAATTAATATTTTAATATTTTTAATTAACTAAACAGATCTATTTTTTTTTAAATGTCTTTATAATACCATAACAAAAGAACCATTGTTATTTACAGGCCAATACAAACCGGAGTACACGGGAGGCTGTATCCCCCCCCCCCCCCCCTTATAATTCGAATTCATAATAAAAATATGCTTTTTTAATCTCTTTTATATTTTCATATTCTCCAACATTGCTTATTTTTAGAAATGTAAGTTTCTATTTTAGCTTAAGCAGTCTATTATTTAGTGATTGCTATCACTAAATAAGTGGAACAGGTTAAAAAAATTGACATCGTACTCATGACATCAAATACGGAAATACAGCAATTTTCGGTAAAATAATCAGAAATAAAGATAAAATAGCAAAAAATCTAGTGAGAACACATATATTTTTTTTTACATAAACATTTTTTAAATCTGTTTTTCTCTACGCACAGAAACTGCTGATAAATTTGTCTAAATTGTTTGAAAGTTATTTGCAATTTCTCAAAATAACTCCACCTCAAAAAATGCTCATTTTCCTATATATTTCATTAGAAAAGCATCAGCACAGCACCATCAACAATACCAAGTTCAAGGCGGTATTGCATAAAAATAGCTTAGGCGAATTTGAAAAAAATTTTATATAATGAACTGTAAATCCTAAAGAACGATTTGACAAATTTTCAGGGTATGTTTTCTCGTGAGATTTTTTATTGGGTAAACCTGCGACCCACCTTAAATAAAAATAACTCTTCTTTAATTAGATGAATAACTTATTATTCCTTAGTTACAAAATTGACAACTTTCAGACTGATTATGTGAAATCCTTGCACTGCATGCAAAGTTATTCAAGTTGAATTCAATAAGCTATTCTACTTGCTAAATTTCATGTTTAACTTAATGTTCAAGAAGGATGATGCTACATAGATATGTTTTTGTGTTGTGAGTTGTTCATCTCTGGCAGATGACCTACATGTATATTTGTTAGTCGATTTTTTGTTTACCGATAATTTCAAATTTCATAAATACCAAATTGTAGTTGCTCTGTAATAAGTTGCATTAAATGGTATCCAAATACAAGACAGAACTGATTTTGCTGATGGTTGGATGTTTGTTTTTGTTCATGAGAGCATATTAATGTGTTTTCTTAATTCCTGTAGCATTTCTGTTTAACTCAATCTGTGTTTATTTTGCTCTTGCCCTAATCAATTTTGAATTTTCTGGTTCTCTTCTGGCTTAATGGATTACAGAGCCAAAATGGAGTTGCAATTGTGAGGTATGTGAACTAACTTTAATACACTAAGAACATGTATCTTGAATTCCATATGTTGTTGAAATAACAAAATTAATATTAAACAAAAATAATTTCCATATGTTGTTGAAATAACAAAATTAATATTAAACAAAAATAATTTCCATGAATACTTTGAGAACAAATTCATTTTCAAACATGTTAAAGGCTATTGGTTCCAGAATTTGAAGAAGTTTTTGAATGAAATTCCAGGCCCCCGGGACACCATGCAGAATGCACGGAGGCCATGGGATTCTGCTTCTTTAATAACATTGCCATTGCTGCCAAATACGCCCAGAACAAATACAATGTCAAAAAGTAAGTTAAATTTGTAAATACTGAAACAATTGTATACAGTCAGAACTAATTTAATGTGAAAAAGTAAGATAATGTAAACATTGAAACAACAATACTGTGGAATCATTAGATTTCGTGGTGGCTCAATTTTCGTGGAATTCGTGGGCACCTCTCATCCACGAATTAACATCCTCCACGAATTAATAAATTAGGGCTATAAAGTCATATTTCTTTTTGTAGGTATAAGAGAATACACAAAATTATGTCCCCACAAACCTGTAAAATTTAAGCAATCCATGAAAATTGGCCCCCCCCCCCCCCCCTGAATTTTAATGATTCCACAGTATGCATCCAGATATATAATACAATGGGAAAAAAGTAAGATTTTATCTTAACCTTAAAACAGCAACGTAAATCTAGATATAATACAAAGTGAAAAATGTAAGATAATCATTGATAAACATTGAAACAACAATGTGCATTCCAGATATAATATAATGTGAATAAAGTAAGATTTGTAACATTGAAACAACAAAATACAGTCAGAACTAATGCATGTACAATGAGAAAAAAAAAGAGACATGAATGTAAACATGAAAACAACAATGTACATTGTGGTAAAATACAACAGAGATGTAAAAAGGTGGACATGCTGAAAAAATAAATGTTTGATGAAATGTTTATTCTGAATCAGCATGTGAAGACAAACAGAAATTTATAAGATCTGTAATTCCAGAGTTTCTGTATAAAACTATGAATTATATGAACTGTCACACCATTGATATTTTTATAGAGTTCTGATTGTTGACTGGGATATTCACCATGGAAATGGGACACAGCGACAGTTTTATGATGATCCAAGGTACCGTCTGATGGTCACTAGACATGCTTCTCCTGTACATTTGTATTCTTAGAATTTTTAACTTCATTTCAAAGACATAGAATATACTTGTCTTGGTTAACTCATCCCAAACCTCTGAGAATGATATCCATTAGAACAATCATTGATGGGTGTAAAATTTGTCTGCTTTCTGGATGCAATAGTAAAACATTTATTTCAACACTTGTAATTTTAACAATTTTATCATTCTCTATTATACAAGTGTACAGATAAGACTAACCTTAAGTGACTTTAAATTTTGGCTATTTGATCTATAATGGCAAAATAAGTAAAAATTGCCATCCTGCTAAAATAATTTGTGTTGTGTGTCTAATCAACATTTTCAGTTTTTCCCTCTGAATTCTGTAGGATTGTGTTTTAAATGACTTATGTTTTTTGTAGTGTGCTGTTCATCAGCCTCCACCGTTATGACCGTGGGTTCTTCTATCCGTCCTCACCCCAGGGCTGCCATACCATGGTGGGGACCAGTGAGGGGACAGGATACAATGTCAACATAGCATGGAACAATGTAAGCTTTACTCTGTCTCTGTACAATGTTGTTTGTTCATCCTCAAAAGGCCTGTGTCTGAATTGTGCAATACACTGTGTGTCAAGTATAAATGATAGATTAACCCATTGTCTGATTTGTGCAAAAATTTAATAAGTATAATTTAATTAGCTACATGCAATTTTGTTAGCTTTCCTTGCAAATATGCAATTGCCTGAGTATATATGTACTGAAATTACAGTGTAATTTTGTAGAAAAAGATGGCCTCCAGATAGCAAATGGAAAACTGTACATGATAAAATGTACTAATTCAATGAAAAATTCAATGAAAAAATTCATTCAGAAAATTGTTCATCTTTTACAGGGTCCGATGGGAGACTCAGAGTACATTGCTGCCTTCCAGCAGATAGTGATGCCTATAGCCTATGAGGTAACTCAAGATTAACCATCAAAGACATATGATCTAGTTTAGAAATGATTTGATTTGGAATGCTCCCACATTTATTTTGTATGCTGAACTTATTCCGGCTTTGGTCTACTATTACAGTTTGGTCCTGAATTGGTTCTGGTCTCTGCTGGATTTGACGCTGCTTTAGGCGATCCTTTGGTAAGTAGGGATTTTTAGGGGCCCGCTCTGCGGGCGCCCTATAGTGATCAGTCTGTCTGTCCTTTCGTCTGTCCATCCTTCCGTCCATCCATCCATCTGTCCCTCCGAGATCTTTTGTCCGGAGCATGTCTTCTCTCCCCTTGGCCCAATCTGGCTCATTCTTCACCCACAGAGTGCCTTTGGGTAAAGGGTGAGCAGTGACCTTGAGCCATGTTTCTAGGTCTAAGGGTAAGGTCATAGCAGAATTATATGAAAATTCTTGTCCAGAGCATATCTTCTCTCCCTTTGGTCCAATCTGGCTCATACTTCACCCACAAGGTGCCTTTGATCAAAGGGTATGCAGTAATCTTGAATGATGTTTGTAGGTCAAGTGTCAAGGTCATATCGGTTCACACAAAAATCCTTTTTTTAAGAGCATGACTGTATACTCTCCACTTAGCCCTTATTGGCTCATACTTCACATAAACAGACTGATCTTTGTGGTTAATGGTGTGCAGTGACTTTGAACCAAGTCAATATGAAGGTCATAGCAGATCTCTTTATAATCAGGTTTAGACCGTAGATTATTTCCCATTTGCTTAATCTTGCTCAGGTTGAACAAAAATTCCTGTATATAAGGGGTAATGAGATTGAATTAAAATTTCTATGCCAGCTGGAAAATTTCTAAGTTATAGATCAAGATGAAAGCAAAATTCTCTGAAATGCTTTGCATCCCATTGTCCACTATTTAAGCGGGGCCCTTTGAGATGGTCACCATCTCAATGTTGTCTAGTTAAGGTTTTATTTGAAGTAACCTGTAGGTTCATACAGATAAGAAAAGTTTAGGTTACGTGTATCTTAATAATTACAGGGAAACTACCTAGTGACACCTTTAGGATATGGTCACATGACCCATATGTTGTCTTCATTGGCCAATGGGAGAATGATCCTAGCTTTAGAGGTAAAAAAAATATCATTCATTTTATGGCTGTGTTATCTGTAAACTTGCAATATATATTTTTGACAAATTAATTAATGATTGATATTTCACAAAGATAAGCGTTTTAAATTTTTCCATTTTCAAAAACTTAGGAAAAGCTTCATATGCATGTAAACTGTAATTAATTGAATTATTTAAATGGCATTTTTAGGGAGGGTATCATCTGGCAGCCATAGCTAACTCCATGGCAATGTGTACCTCAATTCTCCTGGGAGATGCCTGTCCTCACCTTCCATTTACAGAGCCCAAGGACAGGTAAGTAAAAGAAAATAAGGAGGTAACCCTTTATACACATTTGCCACAAACACATACAGAACCTAAAGACAGTTGACTCAGTCAGGTAATTAAATTTTTTATCTACAATGATCAGATATAGTAAATAAGGTATGGTTGTGATTGGCAGGTTAATTATGCTACCTATTAGTAAGTGCATTGCAAGCAGCATATATACAAAATGTTTATTTGGCAAGGTCTTTGAAATCGGAGAAAATTTTAGTTGCAAGACATACTTTTTACATGAACCAGGTCAAGGTGTAACATGTATAGTGGATGTGTAGTTCCTTATGATTTAATTTTTTACACCTAAAATCAAAAAATAAGTCACAGTATTTAAAACAATGATGATAATATGTGCAACATTTAAATGTAACGTCAAGCGGATTAATATGTTTTGCACGCACATCACATTTTAATGTAAGCAAGTTATGTTATGTGAAATAAAGGAATTTGTTTAGCCAATCAAATGAGTCATTTCAACCAGAATTACATCATTCAGAGATAAAAAAAAAACAACATTGTTAATTAAGCAATGACATACTGTAAATTTTAATAGCTTGTTAGAGAAAAAGGCATTCTATTAATTTTTTTTTAAAATGAGATGATTTGGAGCTTTCAAACCGTGACATGAATTTGTGATGTAGCAACGTTTTGTATGTGTAACATTTTGAGCATCTTTTGGAAATCTGATATTAAAATTGTTTTCTGAAGTTTTTCAATTTGTGGCAAAATTAAAGTTGTGCTATTTTTATTCAATATTACATTAGTTTAATACTGTAGAAGCAGAAATATTCGTTGAGGATTTAATTTCGTTATTTTCGTTGGCAGTATAAATAAACAAAACTAAATCCATGACAAATTTTTTTACCCAAGTATTAATAAATACAGAGTTGATACGTGATACATTTTAGAGATTACGATATGATGAAATTAAATGCCAACGAAATTTTATTTGGCTAAAAAACAACGAAATTTTAACCCAACGAAAATATGCGCTTCTACAGTAGTTTAGCACCATGCAATTAAAGGTTCAATATTTTCTAAAACATTCCTTGCACAAACTTTGCCTCTAAAGTCATTAAAATTGTTTCTTTAGGAAAAGAGTTGCCTTTCTTTAGATGACTAATGTAAATGAGTACAAGTCAGTGCTTATTTTAATGGCCTTTACTGCTATTATCTATGTGTGATCTACCACAGCATGAAGTTGATAAATCTCTTTGTATTTTCATTTCAAAAAGAAATTTATCTGACAGTATAACTTGAAAAACAAAAATGTAGTGCAGCTCTAAAATATAACCTCCATAAGCTTGTTATGACAATAATGCCTGTACTATTTCTTTCATTTTTAAAGAAGCCTGAAGAGAAAGTGGTCAATGACCTATATTTATGACCTTGAGTCTTTAAGCTGGTTTATGTGAAGGTCAAGATGCTCAGTAATCCAATTAAAAGCAGCAGCGAGATTGTTGTTAATGATACTTTATATCAGAGATTTTATATTGAATGAAGAAAAAAAGCAACTGAATCATTCTTGATTTTAGCTATATTGAAACCTCTCTTTGGGGAATTATATAATCACCTTAGACGAATTCTTACGCAAGAAAATCCAACAAGATAAATCTTAAGTGTCTAACAAGAAGTGAATGTTAATTCATATGATATAAATGAAAGTCCCTTATTCTTAAGGGTTTACCTCATTTGTGTGGGTAAGATGCAATGGTTTCCACTCTTTATTCAATTATATAATTACTGATGATGTAATGTTACCAATTCATTCTCCAGTAATTTGCTGTAATTTTTTTTCACCAGTGCCGTTCAGTGCATCAGAGACGTCTTAGATGTACAGAGGAATCACTGGAAGTCGTTAAAATTCCGAGGTAAGACCTTTTGTCTGTTGGGAACATGGAAGCCAAATCGGCTCAGAGTCATGTAAACATTGACAGCGTTACTGATTATTGATGCAGACATCGAGATCTGTAGACAACACCTGTACATCTCAGCATGTAGATGAAACCTACACAGACAGAGAGTTAGCTCCAACACCTGTTAATGACATTGATCTCCAATTTATCATTGAAATTTATTGAGAAAAAGAAAATGCTGACCACAAACACAAGAAATTGATGTATCAACGAATAAGTTCCTGTTGTGATGTGCCTATACCAATGAAGTTTCTTTACTCTATAACCCAGAGAGAAGTCTCAAATTATTGCAATGAATTCAACAACCAGAAGAAATTGATGTAAAACAATCAGTTGATCTCTGTGAATGTGTAATACAAAGACCGCAATCTCAGAATCATTATTGAAATTCCATAAAAAATAGTGGTAAAAACAACAAGAAGTTGATGTAACAAGTAATTTAAGTTAATGGCAATGGAATCATATATTTTAATGTTGATAAATATCTACTTGCAAAGCATCTAAATGAAATTCAGATCAAAGAATTTGGGTTTATTTTCTATGCGCATTTAATATCTCTTCGCAGTGAACATAAAGACAGAGGAAGATAATCAAGGAGATCATCTTAAAGCGAAAGAAAGGTCAGTAGAGCAGTGATGCAATTATTACACGGTAAATGAAGGAGGTCCATATCGGACCATATCAAAAAAAGAATTGATAGCTTGACAAGCAATGAATTGAGTAGGAGGCAGTTTCTGGGTTCCTGATGTCAGCTTGTAATAAGAGTGAGCAAATTAAGACCGAGCTAAGTTATTATGTAATTCTTTGAGCCACTTGTAATTAGATAAAGTCATTCTTTGTTGGCCTTGCATGATGAGCCACAACTCAATTCCTAGAATGTGTCAGCCCATGATAAAGACACACTTTATGGTTGCTCTCTCTGACTTACTTTTGTTATATGTGGGTTAATACCAAACAAATCAATTTGTGACTTTGAAAGACCACTTAAGCATAATACGCCTTGTTTTTGAGGTTTGATGATATTAGGAAATCAATTTGTCTTTCATTGGCAATGAAAGATCACTTAAAGGGCTTCCACACCTTTGGGAAAGGAACCAGCACAGACAGGTGGATTCTTTTAAAAGGTCCCGCATGTGTACAATTTGAAAATGACAGAAGCAATTGCAAATTGGGTAAAAAAGCATAATTTTCAAAATTTCTTTTGCAGTTGATATAAAGCAAGTCCATTCTTGTGTATTTAAATTTCAATTCTACGGTTTCATATTCTGAATAAGATGCAATATCTATTTGGGTAGTTTGTTGACCCCCAGCCTCTTTTATTGACCAACATGTAGATACATGTAAATTCATGCATGGGTACATGAAAATGAGATGTATATGTGTTGACATTAGAAAAGTCAACTGCCCAGTGTATATCTTTAGAGACATTGAGAGACCAAATATGTATAATGCCATGTGTGAGACGTGGGATGTTAGTAGATGTCAGTGATAGTCTAGTTTTCCTTTATAAGTCTTTTTGTGTCATATTTGTGGCATCATTTTGTGATCAGTTCTTTTAATGTCAAATGTGTTGTGTTGTTATAAAATCAATTTTTTCAATGTCGGATTTGTTTCGGCATTTTGAATTTGGGTCATTTTCAACATTAGTTAGGTGGTGCCATTTTGAAATTAGTTTGCCTAGTTTGACATCACAAGATCAGTAAACTGTTAGCATATAATGAGATGTGGTGACATCATGGTACACGTAGTAACATTAGGGAACTACTCTTATTGGTATGTTTGGCAAAAAGAAAATAAATTGTCCATAATATTTTGAAAGTGACGCTAGATACCCCCTTGTTCGACTTTCCAAATGTTATTTTTTTCTGTTTGGCATGTGTTGACATTTTTGAGTCATTTTTGTTCTTTGTGAAACTGTGAGACGTGCTATCTGACCTATAAATGTGGCTAGTTTTGATATTTGGTGCATAAGTAGAGTAATATGTCTATCACCTTTCTATAGGTCTGCCTTTTTCTTGTTAAAAACAAAGAACTGGAGACATTAGAGTGATAATATCTGCAGAGAAATTATTCAAGTTTCATAAATCCTTATGTTGTCTTGATGTTGTAACAGTGTGAATATCAGATAAAGCAGAGATTTGCCTGTCTGTTCCAGTGCCATATTGGAAGCCACAAGTCTGGTATTAGAAACCTTCCATGGCATCAGATTCTGCAAGATGACAGTCTGCATGTCATTTCTTTCGTCAACTTCCATTATAGGAAGTTGTACATTGTAACAATCTAACAGTTTCTAATATACTTTTTGGTGCCATACTCCATACTGTTGACAAATATCATAAAACTATCTAGAGCTATCCCATTTATTGATGCTATAGGAGTGGGTTTTCCTGTTGAATGAATTTTTATTCTCTTAAAAATATCTCTAATCACTGCAGAAAGATGATATGATTAGATAAACTCCAGTTTAGACAAAAGAAAAAAGTATGAAGTATATATAATATTCATGATAATGATATTGATAACTCATATGATACTTGGCTAGGTCGTGTAAACTAATAAGGATTTCTAAAGGTTCAGTTTTTCACCCAAAAAAGTTTTGAATAAAATTCTTATCAATTGGATACCTTATCTGACCTTTGAAATGAAGTTTGCATGATAGCCTGTGTCATATTAGCTTGATCATTTTAAAAAGTATGCTGCATTTTCAATGAATTATTGATAACCCAATGAAATAGAAGAGGAATCTGGGTAGAAAATTTCATTTTGTCAGGTTACCTGCCTCATAATTGATCACGGTAATGGCAGGAAAGTTCTGAAACTGACACCTGGCTATCAGGAGATTGTGTCTTATCACCTGTCAATTGTCAGGTTATAGGGTCAGTGCAGCAGTCTATAGGAAATGCCAGAGAATCGTCTGCTGTCCTGTCATGAGATGAATTTGATGGTAGAGTTTTGTCACCTTCAGTGTTGAAGAGTTAGAGTTTTTCACCTTTGCATGGGAACTAAGGATGTTGATGCACTTAAGATTTCTATCGCATTAGTTGGATGTTCTTGCATTAGACTCACTAAGTCTGTCATCTTACTTAGAGCTCTCAAGTTGTAAATGCACTAGATTTCTGCCACCTTAATCATATGAGGGGTCTTAGGTTATTAAATTAATGCAGTACTGTAGATTTCTGTCAATAGCTCATTATTTGGTCTTAGGCTGTGATGTAGTAGATTTATGTCAGCTAGCTTTGCTGGGGTTCTGAGGATATTAATGTAGTAGATTTCTGTCACCTTTGCTGAGAGAGCTGGAACAATGAGCAAGATGATATATCTGTCACTGACTGAGCAGTAAGATTAGCATCCTATGTCCTCCAGGGAAGGTGATACCCTCAGAGAAGGTCAATGGGGATAGAAGCACTGTGGTTATTGTCTTGTTTGTGTTGATAGGATTTTTTGTCTGTGTTTATGTACATGTACTGAAGAGATACCGGCATTAACTGACTGGTAATCTCAGGAATCTGTCTCACAGCCAAAACACAGCATGTGGTTTAATTATCTGAAGTGGCTCTAATTATCTTGATTACCTGTGTTTCTCTTTTGTATTGTGCAGTATGGTGAATTTTGTCACACTTCATTCATGCTGCAGCAGCAGGGGATCAAGTGTTGTTCTTCATCCATTATACCCTGGAAGGTGATGAGCTGTTTTATTATCAAATCAGTCATTCTCTTAAAACATTCTGCTGATAATGATAAAAATATAATGGGTACTAAATCAAGAAACTGATTCAGAAATTGTGGGATGTTCACCATCTCTCTTAGAATAGACTTTTCATATTCTGGCAACTGTAAGAATGTCTATGATGGTTGAGAAATCTGACAGACTGATTCAGAAATTTTATTGTTATATGTCAGTAGAAAAATGGCATTCATCAGTAACAATAATAGGAAATTCTAAAAGCAAAATTAATTTTGACTAGCAAACGGCACTGTCTAAAACTTTTTTGTCTTATATTTTTAACTTTTTATCTCTGAAACACGAATACCACAATCAATGAATAAAACATGGAAAAAAAGTGCATTAATAATTCCTGAGTACAAAATTTCCTGTACAACAGTTGTAGAATTCACAAATTCAAAAGAGTTGTGGATCACTAGTCAATATGTGCTAACCTTATAGATCAATTGTGCACTTTATGCACTAATGTACTCTTGGTGAAAAAGTTCACAGAAAAGAGCTACAGACGATTCATCACTGATTTAGTAAGATTAAAAAGAATTACAAGAGCGATTCTGTTTCCTTTTTGAAAGAGATTGCTTTTGTATGTGATTGAATCATGGTACCCTTATGAGTTACGATGAAATGAAGCAGACCAAAGGAATATGATGCCAACTCTCTTTGTTTCAGATTTGTATGAAATACAGATATATCAAATGTTGTATATGATTAAATGAGGGAAAGGGTTATCATTATATTGAATTTCTTTAGTGTGCGTTTTTCTTCCTTGATCGTTATATCCAATCAAACCAGTGACTATTTCCTTCTTTTGTTTTTGAATTCAAAGACCTCAAGTACCCAATGTAGGTCACTGTAGCTAAGAAACAAGTCAATATTTTAGAATCAATTAGTAATCATTCATTGATCCCATCTTCTTTTAATGGGTTGAAACAAATTTTCTCTTCCTGTCAGTGAAAAGGACCATTAAAAAGATTGTTTACTATGGTAACAATAGAATAAACCATTATCATCCTAGAAATTAATTGATAATGATCAATCTATATGATATTTTGATTTACATTAATTTTACAGTTTGCAAGTTTCATCTTTTTTTGGTTTTTCTTTATCACCAAGAAATTTAAGTAATTTTTTTCAGTGAACTCTTTTTTTCATTGTTGCGAACATGGAAAGTATGTCTTGTGCCAATTTTTTATACAGTCACAATCTTACTGAAATCTTTTGAGTTTAACATGCATAACCTCAAACACTTTGGTGTACATCTAATAGCTCTTCCATACAGTGTAGATTGCATGATTTTATCATATTTTACATCAAATGGCAGATATCACTCAAACTGTGCTAAAATACCACAAAATTAGAAATATCTACTGTATAATGTATTGAGTGACTCTTTTACCAATCAAAACTAAATGAAACACAAATTTAGTATCAAAATGACTGAAATCCGATACAAGAATGTCATTTTGGAATCATTTGTCAACAACTAGACTACAGAAAATATGCTGTAACATTATTATTATTTTTTTGTTGTTGATGAAATGATATTGGTAGGATCAGGGGGGGGGGGGGGGGGGGATGGGGGTGTGTGTTTAGTGGGTTTTAAGGATAGCTTAATGGGGACATGTGAGTCTTGAAATATTAAGCCTAAACAGAAATAATGACTACTGGTTTTAATCATTGTGAATTTTAAGCTTGCAACTTTGATAGCTGGAAATAGAACACAAGTACTAATAGCGTTACATAGATGATGGTACTGAGACTGTAATAACTGCAGTATGTTCATAACACTGGGGCTAATGAACTTGAAATCCTTGGAAACGTGACTGGATCAATAATGGATGTTTCTGATCCTCACACCTCCTGGTGAACAAAATGTCCAACAAGTTCTTAATACTAAATGAGAAAATGATGTCCATACTAATCTCCTGTCAGGACCAATAGTAGTTGGTGTGAAATGTAGGATAGGGTCGGTCCTTTCTGTGTACATTAGCGGGTCAATAGAGGATTAAATTGGGCTATTGTGGCCTAGTTTCAGGGTTTTAAATGATGACTGCTATTAGGGCTAATAATTGTGTTTCATCACATAATGTTAAATCATTCAGTTTATTTCATTATATACAAGATGAAATAAGCTAATGATTTCGAGCCTATGATTATTATTCAGTGAACTCTCTCATACTTGGAAGTATGACAAAAAAATCATTTTTTATCTATATAACAACAAGATTTTTTATTCAATTTTAAATTAAGAAAGAGATATATGATTTTGAATTTAAAGTTTTTAGTTTTGATAGGATCTACTGGGATAAGAATGAAGATAGTATTGCTAATATATCATGAATATCAAGAGAATCTGAACTATGTTCACAATGATGCTGAATGTATAAGGAATTCAGTGCTGTACATGTTTGATATCAATGGAAGGATGTAAATACGTAAATAGAGTAGATAAATAGATAGAGAGGCTGACATTCCAATGCCCCACTCAATTAGGAGGCTTTCCATCATTCATTTTTCCAATCATTTTAAGTGAATACATTCTGAGTTTGCCCACTGGAGTCAGAAGGTGAAATTTTCTCATCACCCAAGAAATATTCATTTAATGCGAGTTTTAGCGGCGGAGTTTCTCAGGAAATATTCAGTGGATGCTAGAATATTTTTTTATCCATGTCACTCACAGCGAAGTCATTATGCTGAATCATCGGATCTAGGGTGTAAATAGCTGCGACAGATGAAGTTGCAAGGGGAATACCAACTAACATACCAGCTTTTTGTGTCTAGTTCAGTCATATTATATATTGCTGTTACATTAGAAAACATTCCCTGAGAGAAAAAAGATTTTCAAAATGATAATATTTCGCAATTTTTTCTTTCATCAATGTGGTTGAGAGTTTCACTATTAGCAGCTTATATATATATTCTTGTGTTTTCCTCCATGTAAAACATTTTTCTATAGAAGCACAACATTTTTCTAAGTTGAAAGATATTATCTCTAATCTACCAAAGGTCATTTACTTGATATACAGTTTAACCAGCTTCATCTGTATATCTGAAACTCGGTCTTGAGCAGAGAGAAGATTTGCATCTTAATAAGATACCAGCAATAAATATGCATCACAAACACATTATGTATTGATCAGAAACTCAAGTGAAACAAAAGAAGACAGAAATCACAATGGTGGCATTAACAAGAATTGGTCTAAGATATTCCTGGCCTGCGATGTCCTCCATAGCTATGAATACTAAACACTATTGAAATCATTGACAATCTGGGAACCAGGCATCAAATTCCAAACATTCTCACCAGCACTTTCAGAATCACCCAAGTTATGAGGTTATGGGCCGTCATATTAACCATGTTCTTTGTGAAAAAATAAGACTTTAATATTTGCTATGGTGTGTAACATTTGTACTTTTCAACACACTTTTGATTTTATTTTGTTTGTATATATAACCATTATCAGTTGCCATTAGTGAGTTGACTCAATAGATCAAAACTTTTACACATCTCATCAACTGTTTTAAAGAATAAATTTATCACTTTTAGAAGTCATGATCAATTAGACAAAGAGCCTATGACCGCCTGAGAGAGATTCAGTTTGTTGGACTTTTTTCTCAATATGAGGTTGGCAGATGTAGGAAGTACTGTTCCTGGCAGATATCCGCGGTATAAAAACAAACTGTTCTAGCGAATAATTTGTAAATTTGTTCAGGATCGTTACAGGTACATCAATAATGCAAAATTAAGGCACTGTGTCTCTTTGATTTTTGTTCTGATTTTGTTCGAATTTTCTCTCATACTTTATATTAACCCCATCAGACTATTCAAATGATGCTTATGTATTATTAAACTAGGCTAAATTAATCTATTTTTTTTTCCTTTAAATTCATCTGCTGCCTTAAGAAATAATTATTGATTTGTCATTTCAGTACACTAATTTGTTCACTGTGACATTTTTCTTTTATCTCAATTTGAGATGACACTAAAAATTCACAGGCCATTTTTCAAAAGAAATGGTAAGTGTCATTTTTTTTATTATGCCTAATAATATCAATTTTTCATGGATGATTTCTATAATTGCGAAAGTGATTGAAAACAGTATATCAGCCAAATTAATTAGGAAATATTATTCCTATTGTCATACAATGTTGCATTTGGGTTTTTTTTGGGCCCAGTACTGAGTTAACCATGCATTGGACACATACCTTGGATCGGACAACTTTGGTTAAAAATATACAAATGTGCATGCGCTCATGTGGTGTTTCATATATCCCTGAATTAGAACTAATGAACTTTATCATTATAAAGAATTTGACAGTCACATTGTCAAAGAAATAGGAATATAGGCATCATAAAATGATGTCAAATACGCCATCATTGAAAATTTAGTTACGAAGATTTTACACAAAAGCATTATTTGAATGTTGTGCATTTGATTGTGAATTAATAAAAATGCACCCTTGACCTAAAATAATTAGAAAGAAGTAAGTTTTGAAACAAAATTTGATTAAAATAAGTCTTAGAAATTTGAACAATTAATGTCAAGGTCATTTTTGCTCCATATATTCATTTCACCATGGATCGGACACAAATTAACCATGCATCAGACAGTTTTCAATGCAAGATTTTTTCTAATAATTAACATGTTAGGTGTACATTCCTATTGATATACTATAAATGTATAGTAAAATAATAATTTTAAAAAATATTTGATACAAACATTTTCCTCAGACCACTTAAAATTCGAGTTGTATGGATACTGCCTTTTTAATCCAAAGTTCCTGTAGGAGCTGGCACAATAAAGAACTCCTCAAGATAAATATTCCTTTAAACAGAAATTACAGAATCACTAGTCTAAATTCCTGACTGTAGATTCAAGGATTTACATTAAAAGAAATCTGATAAGCAATTGAATAAATTTATTTCTCCGAACCTCTGTATTTTTGCATTAAAACCAGAAAATTTTGTTATTTTAATCTCTACTGTATAGCTGTCCGATGCTTGGTAAATATTGTCTGATCCATGGTGAAATAGTTCAACACTTCATTAATTTGCTTTATTTTCTAAGTTTTTAACAATTTTAATATTTTTTCTTCAATAATTAAGCAAGGGGAAAACCTGTAGCTTTTAAAACAAGTTTTATTTATATTTGGACTATAATTGATGCGTGATCAAAGAGAAAAATCCAAGGGTGTCCGATGCATGGTGAAATCACCCTATATTAATTTTAAATGGCTAGTTTAATACAATTTGTCTATCAACGGATTAAGAGCAAAAGATTTTCTGCTAAATAAGCCCAAACAATAATTTTCAATTGTTCAAAAAATGCGGTAAACAAACAGAAGTAGCATTTCTGTATAAAGGCTGATAACTACTGAACTACGATGGCCAATGTTGTACCTGTTTAAAAAAAGGGCCAAAATTCCATTGGGGTGTATAATACACACCCCTTTCTTGCAAAGAAATTTTCAAGAAAAATAGTGCGTATTATATTCGGCAAATTACGGTACTTATATTTACGTTTGAGAAAGGCAAATTGTTCAGAATTATTAACATAACCAGGTTTTTATTTTTACAATAATGCATTGACCGTCAAACAATAAGCGCGTGTGGTAATCATTTTGACAACATTAAAAAGTTCACACAAAATTGAACATTTTCGCTTTACTATAGAATCATATAAGGAAGCATATTTGCAAATGTAAATATTTTACAATTAATATATGTACAGAGTTTTAAGATTTGAATAATATGAAGTGTAAATTTTTGATCTTTTAAATCCTTATAAGGTGACACCAGGTGTTTATTCCCCTTAATTGTAGAGAACAGGAAAGTTGCATGGCACAGTCAGTATTTTATTTTTGTATTATGGACTAGGCCACACTTGCAGACCAACGTAAGAGTTGGTTGCAGTTATTTACAGGATTTGTTGCAGGAAGCTGTCTGAGTATATACTAGGCCATACTGACCAGGTTGCAGTGATTTCTATAATGATTCCTCCTAACATTCCTTTATATGTAGGGATCCCTACAATTAGGGACACCTTTCAATATGTCTACATATGCAAGTCTCTAATTTGTGGTCATTGAGAACTACTTTCAGGGTCAGAGAGAGGGCAGTGACAGACCGCTGGACTACAGTCACTGCTAGGTAGTCAGATCCTCTCAGTGTAAGGTTTCATTGCTTCATTAGGTGTTATTGACCACCAACCAAAATCCACTATTTGCTGATTAGTGGTACTGAATGCTAATGTTTGTGCCAATGGAGTGGGTTATTTGTTTGTGAAGGAGATTTTCAGCTCCTTGTAGAATTGATGGTTTCTTAAGTAGGGGATTAATTGCCCCCAATCTGCTTTTGTTTTGTAAGAATCTTCTAATGAAAGAATTTGAATTTTTTTCTTTATATATTGCAATTAAGAAGAGAAACTAGTTGCTTGCTATTATTGAAAAGGACCAAGCCAGATTCAGTAGATGTAATGTAATTTAGCAACCTAAGTTCATGGGTAATCCTTTTTTTAATATGAATATAACAGAGCTGGCACATGGGTTTTTGATGCAAAATTTTAAATTATCAGTAAAAGATACGGTATGTATGAAACACTATTTTTAATTTGTCATTCACTACGATGAATCATTTAAAATTTATTGCATCACCACTCCTGGTTCCAAGACTCTTGTTTTATCTGATGAATGCCTTTAAAGAATTTATATTATCAATCTAATAGGTGCATTGTAATAATGTAATAACCCTAAAGTCCAATGCAAAGGTCAAATTTGGCAAAATTATGACAGAATTGGTTGAAGAGAATTAGGCTTTAATCTTTCTGGGATTTGAACCTGGAACATTTGCCGAAGTGCTACTTCATTCACAAGTCTGTAGGAGCACTGGGAGCTATTCAAGCTAAAATATAATGCATGCAGTCCATGTAATAAAGCAAACTGTAAGAATGTTCAGGAAAATGGGCAATTTTTTTATAAATAATAAAAAAGAGATAAACTTTTGATATTTCTCTTTAATGATGCTCAATTCAGATTCCAACTTGGAATGTAAAACATGAACTAATACTGGAACAAATCATCGTGTCCTTCCCTCAACTCCAAAGTATCAAAACATCAACATAATTTTCTTTGTTTTTAAAAAAAACATAAAAATAATTGAACTTATCAATAAAATATATACGACCAGCAAATATTACATTGAGACGTGGCACAGAAAAGCACAAAATACAATTTGTAGCTAAAATAGACTCTCTATTGCCCCAATTAATAGATCCACTAATATTGGAATCAATACGCTATCAACAAAATTGCAACATATGAATTTTTTAGCACCAATTAAAACAGTCAATATGCACAAAGAAAATAATTTCAGGGCTCATGACAAGTGACTTCATTTGTATGCACATGGGAATTTTCACAGTGAGCTATTTTGATTGAAACAAATACCCCCTTACATACAAGGATGTACAAAAAATAGCCAAAAGCAATAGGCTTTTTGTTCTCATTAAAATGCAACTATGTCAAGGTTACCACTATTTTTAGCTTTACAGATACATGATAAATCAGCAATCTGATGATGTCATAATTAACGATGTAACATTGACATCATAATCTCAATATCAGAGTCTGGTCATCCAGGTAACCTTAGACAGGTGTGGGTGGTGGAATGAACGAGCCGTGTCTGTATAGTGGTGACCGTTCACAGTCTCCCATGAGGAACCGGCGGTAGGCGGTGCGGAAATTCTGGTCCATGACGGTGTACACGACGGGATTCAAACAATAGGACAGCCATCCTAGCACTGTGGTCCACAGATGATGGATCGGCTGCTCAAAGTTCCTGTCGTAAACATTAACTGTGAAATACGGAAATGTTCCCACGAAAAATATGGCAAATATACACAACATCATGGCAGAGAGTCGCAGAGCTTTAGTCTGTGTCGCGTTGGTGCTCCATTGTCCTATACGTTTGGAGCTTCCGTAAGCCACACAACCTATCCGCGCATAGCAGAACGTAATAAAGAAACATGGGACTATAAATCCGGCAGTCACAGTCACATAGCGATTTGAGTGACTGGCCTCACCATTGTCAAAGAATGTACAAGCCAGAACTTTTTTATTGAAAGAGAAGGACCCCCAAATTGATAGAGTAGGAGGTAGCGTGAAGAAGAGGGGAAATATCCAACTGATAGCGATGGCTATCACCAGCGATCGGGTGGTGGAAAGCTTGTGGTACAAGTTAATGTGGACAATGTTCAGGTATCTGTAAAATGCTATTACACTCAGATTCATCAGAATCGTTCCCACAAGGCTGTATCTCATCCCTGCCATCGCACGGCAGAAAATCTCGCTCGTAATGTCCTGCACTTCGAAGTATATAACCGCCTGGAGAGGAAGAATCACGGAACAGTACAGAAATCCGCCCATGCTTAAACTCCCGATTAAAATGCAATTCACATTGCTTCGTAGGTTGGAGAAAATGATGGCCAAGATTGTGATAAGATTTCCAAAACTTCCAATGGCACAGAATGTGATGGCGATCACCATCAAGACAATTAAACTGGTCTCCTGCTCACACCACCAAAGAGCATCCACTGTTTCACACAAACTAGAATTGTTGGAACGCATTTTGAATATTTGCATTCTCTGCTCATCAATTTTGAAGAATGTTGAACTGAGCGCCTTGTATTTCTTTTCTTTTTATTTTCACTTTTTCTAAATCTGACTTCAATATTCTTTTTAATTAATTCGTCCTGAATTGATCAGATGCTGAGCTGTTGAGGACTTCAAGTTTTCTTTTTCTTTCCAAATTCACAACAAAACCCATAGATTGGGAGGATTTTTTGATTACTTGTATTTTACTCCACTGATATTTTTCTTATTCAGTGATTTGTAAAAACTTATGTAAATCCATCTTGATAACCTAGAAAGGAAAACAAAAACTTATTTAGTTTACTGTGAATTATGTATGAAATTCAATGCATAATTGAAAATCACACAAGCTCAACAATCTTAGATAACATATCTATTAAAAAATTAAGGCTGGTTTTATGTTGAAGATAAATATGTATCATAAGAATGATTTAACAATGTACCATGCCGTTCTTACATTTACCGAAGAAAAAAAAATTATAGATTGTAGATAGAGCGATGTATTGATGAAAACTTTAGTCTGTGATAGATACACTCTGTTGCTTTCAACGGGGGGTTCCAAATTTAACCTTCAAATCACCAGTTGGTTCGATAAACTGATTTTTTTTCTTAGATAGTTAAGAGGTTTTGAATAGAAAAATGCAGTATTTAAAGCAGACTTTATAATTCCCCCTTGATCTGTTCAAGCAGAGATGAAAACATGTGGGTTTGTTTAGAAGTGGTTTGCATACCTTGTAAAACGGCCTGAAAGTCAACCATTTACTCTCATGTTGTTTTATTCCAATACCAAACTCTCAGTAATTGTTCTCTTTTAACTCTGTAACCCTTGTTGTGCCTATTGTCTCTGAGTGTCGGAGATTTATGTAGAATCCCCAGGATTACGCAGTGAGAGATTTTCCTGTCAATTCTAATTAGATAGTATTTCCTAATCCTCTGTTGTGATAGAAATTTTCTTTGGAAGCAATGTCTTAGAATACCAACTCTTCTCTTCGATGTCTTTCCAGTTGTCACATCTACAACTCAATGTCTCGATGATTTCTCCAGTGAAAGTCACAACCTCACTTATATCAATTTTCAGAAAGAAATAAGTCGCCACAAAATGCTAAATATACATCTGCTGTTGTCAACTTCTCGGTCATTCTAAAGGAGTGTCAGCAAAGTGTCTGCTGCTTATCTAAAAGTGGTGTCTCTTGGACTTCATCTGGAAGAGACAAAATGTTCAATAATTTCCCTGTAGAAATATCTACCCCAAGAAAGATGACCTGTAGATGACAGTAAAATATTAAAATGTCACCCTTGTTTACCCTTCTCTGCTTTTTGGTTCAAGCAATGTTCACATCTGCTAATTAAAATCCCAATAAAATTAACAGTTTGAATAACTGTAATTTACCTGGATAAATGTGCAGGTACAAATGGCATTACGCAGGTGTGTTCTATTTTTCAAGCTGTGACAGTAGTAAAAATACCAATGAGTAATATTCTACATCCTGGTTATGTAAATGTAAATTCTTACTTTTCAGGTCATACTAAGTGAACCTTAATTAATCAGTCCTGGTTTTGAATGCTTGATGACGTCTGTTGTCTTACCTTTCTCGTTTCATTTGCAGTTTTTAATTTTGATGAGATGATATAAAAGTTTAACGGAAAAGGTAAATTAGGTTACTTGAAATTTTAAGGAATGGCTTTGTGTATTCCTTTACATGTGTAATCCTCTAAATGCAAGTGATAATCTAGAATCTAGCAGATTCTGTTATCTCAGTTAGCTCACTGCATCATGATCTCTCTTTAAGGATGCATTATCTGTATAGGCCCTAATGGTCTTCAACAGAAAAAGTAAATGCCAAACTTTTTATTCTCCTCTTAAAAGGTGTTATTAAAGCATCAAATCACTAGAAAGACTTCCAGCTCTCAGACACTTTTGTCAATATCATTTCTGAATTATGTAACAGACTTCATATTTATTTTGTAAATAATCAGTGTATTTCTGCAGTGTTTGAGTATATCATCACATACTTTTTCTCCCAGAGATGATGGGTCTGTAGAAAGCTTGACAATAATAAAGCGATTTATTGCCGTCAAACCTCGCCTGTTTTTTAAGAATATGACAGAAGGAAAAATTCACTGCTTTATTTTTCCGTAAAGATCACCATTGATATATTCTGAGTGGGCAGCTTTCATTTTTCATTCAATATGAACTGTTGCTTCTTCTCTGTGTCTGACAGATTCACTGGCAGTTCATGAGAAGAGTTTGAGAAAAGTCCTTATAAACGAGCAAGTAGAAAGTGCATTAAACTGTAAACAAATGACTGAAGATGAATCAAAAACTGCAGGAAATTATTAAAGATGGAGAAAATCAATAGATCCTGCAAGGCATAACATTGGTACATGTATTTGTAAGCACTCTTTCCTCAAGGACTTAATAATATCAAAGCAGCAGAGATGTACTTATAACCTTGCCACAAAATGAACTGAAAGAGGATATAGATCACACCCGTTATTAGCTAAACATTTTGAAATTAACACAATATTAAAAAAAAAAAATCATGATCGATGCTTTCATGGGTAGTGTTGTACACGGATCAGACCTAGTGTTTTATGTTTTTTGGTCTTGAGCATCAAACAAGGTTTTTCTTTACAAAATGATTCAGCATCTATCATAGTTTTTCTTTACAAAATGATTCAGCATCTATCATATTTAATGGTGCAGATTTGATGAATTTGATGAGAATGAATAGCAAGGGGATCAATGTTTTAGGGAATCAGGAATTATCTGGGGAATACCCAGCAGTATGCAGCATTTATTAATGGTTACCCAGCACTATGGCTGTGACCTTTACTAGGATGAGTTTGAAGTAATGTTTTACTCAGAGTATCATGTAATACTGACTGTTTCGACCTTGAAAAGATATTTCTCAATGGAAAGGTGAACGTTAATCTATACGACCTTGACCTTTAAACATCCCAAAGCTTGTACTTTGGGTAATAAGGATATTGAAAGCATTGAGCGTATAGTCACCTCTATAGTCACCTCTATAGTCTCCTCTATAGTCACCTCTAAGTCTCATATATTCATGAAGAATTCATTAAAGATATACTGGTATTCCAGAATTGAGCTCCTATTTCAATATGCCCTTTGTTTCAAATAAAGCCTAAATTTCTCAACATTTATGAGGATTCATTTTATATTATGCAATCGATTTGAAAATGTCTCAAGCTGAATCAATATACAATTTTTAAGTGTTTTATTCATTATTTCAAGATTGGAAAGTTAACAGACATAGCTTGAAGTGATTAATAAGACATTTACATTATGATATAACATCATAAAATCTGCAGTTGGATATTACTTTGATAGCTGTTTGCACTATATAATAACTGTCCTAAGATATGTTATCTTCTGTAATGTTATAGTTAGAAATAATTTATTCATAATTTCATTACCTATAGCATTAAGTTTAGAAAATTAGATGTGCTATTTAAAAAAAAATATGAAATTCAATTTGTACAGAATTTAATGTAGCTTCAAGTTGATTAAATAAATACATTAGTTTTGGCATGAGCGTCATACACATTGAGACATATTTAGGCAATATATAACGGCTTACAACTAGAATGTTATTGAAATTTATCACAGGGATATAATTGAAATACTCTATGTATTACAGTATACTATGAACAAGATATTTCAAAACTATTTTAATTATGATATGCCAGTATTATTTCTATAGCTGCCTTAATACTGCACTATAGTGCTTAATTATAGTCCTTTTGGGCAATGTGTTACTGTATGCTACAGCTGTCCTGTTGAGAGTTCAGGCTTCCGCCAGTGCAAATGTTTCTGGATGTGGCTCGGTTGTTTTATGGAAATATCTACCCATGTGGGGGAACTATTGTATACACCTTCCTGTTTTCTCTCCATTGCTTGGTTCCAGGGACACTTTATTGCAGGAAGAAAAAATGCTTGCAAAAAGCAGGCAATCACCTCTCTGTGTGGAATTTCAGGCAATGTTGAGAGACAGAATTAAACAAAATCTCCGATCTGTTCAATGTACAGAATGGATTGATTGCCATTATATGGGCCTCCAGACAACCATAATTCTGATGGGTGGCAATATTGTGTACAAAGTATGGATATATTATTAATATGATATGTGCACATCAAGACAAACTAACAGAGAGAGAGAGAGAGAGAGAGAGAGAGAGAGATCACGTTTAATTTGAACATGTGTACACTGTACTTAATAGTTATATTCTTGTACCATGTAAAAGAAATCTTATAGCTATTATTGCCCTCTCATTTGTTATTGGGTTTTAAAATGTCAACCAAGGTAATAGATGAATAAAATTATAAACATCAACATAAGAAGTACATGTATATAATTTTTGAGCCCTGGCTAGACCTGAGTAAGAAAACTACAACTTTTTCATATTCAGTCAGACCACATTTACTTTAAAATAGTGTGTAATTATGAAATGCCTGATTAATGTTGATGCACTTTATCTATATATATATCCTTAGTAAATCACTCATAAAATCGGAGACTGTTTGTTGGGGGTGGGAAGCCGAAGGGGGGTCCGTGAACTTATTCATTACTCAGAAATTGGATGTAGAAGAATATACAAGAAAGTACGCAAGGTACTTGAACTTGTGAAATCCCCCTGAAGACAATTCATAGAGACAGAAAAATGTGTGATGTTTGGCAAATTTTTGCATCTGTGTGGCTACATAAACTTGTAGCATCATCAAGCATCAGTTACACAAGGTGTCACTTGCAATTACTGCTAATCAAACTGCATTCTTTGCTTCTTCGTAAGAGTTGATGTTGGGTATGATGACCCGTGTTGTATTTTGTGTCATATCTTCATACTCAGTATCCTAACTAGATGCTGGATTTCTTATTTTTGACTAGTGAATAGATTATAATTAGTCTCTGCACTCAAAGAATAGTGCATTAAAAAAATTATCAATTGAAATAAAAAAAAATCAGTTATTGGTAGGCCTAATTCTTTATACAATATGTCTGGTGTCTGAATTGTTTTCTTGCCACATGTGAAATAAAAAATTCCAAGCATTGAAGACATGAATTCTAAATTAAAAGTGGAAATGACCTAAAATTCAATTTGCAACCAGACAAATGCCAGTGCCTCATGTAAGTCTATTTACAAAGCTATAAATTTGAGGCCAGCTGATGAGTGCCGTGGTAATTAGCGAGGTCTTGAGGAGCCACAAGCTCTAGTGGCTGGCTTATCTATGAAGTTAAACAAAAGATTAACTACCAGTGATAGGAAATGGACATGAAAAATGTTTTTACAGATGATATGAGAGTTATTTCAGATGAGGGTTATCAGAGGGGCTGGATCACCCAGCCACTATAAAGATAGACGGAATATAGATACAGGGTGTAAAACTTAGCTAGTACATGTAACAGAGTCAGATATTGCATCTGCACGAGTTTGAACCTGGGTCCTCCTACTTACAATCTAGGCCAGTACTCTACCAATTCAGCTAAAGAGTAAAACCACTAGCTTGTAAGTCCTAGTAGGAATGCCATATGTCTGATTCTACCATGAACATGGCAATATGAATAAGGGAGATTACTCTGTCAGAAGAAAATTTAAGGGGGAGAAGAGGTGGGTTATATCTCAAACAGCTGCTAAACCAATAAAAATAGCAAAGTAAATTTGGGTAGAATTAATTTTAAGGTATTTTAATATTAAAATATTACCCAGTATATATCACAAAACATAAATCAATAATGATGATTTTCTTTTTTAATAGAGAAAATTGCAGAAGTTAAGGTGGTATGGGACACCTGTCGATTTATTAATGTTGACAAAAGTACACAATCACAAATCAAAATACTTTCACAGTTTTATAATTTTCAAATTTCACAATATTTGACCAAAAAATATGTTTTAAAAATTTTTGGAAAGGTAAAAATTATAAAAGCCTCAGAGGGATTCGAACTCATGACTTACAGATTCCTAGTTAACACTCTAACCCATTGAGCTACGCTATTACATGTGTAGGTAACAATTTCGGGAAAGAAAAGATTTATAAAATTATACTTGATTTTATTGTTTATTTCAATTGGAAATACGTCACAATATGGAGGTGCCCCATACCATCTTAAGCGAGTGCCTTTAAGAATAAGACTCAGTGTTGAAGGTGAAAAATCTTGGCCATATTACCTACACAGGAAATATACTGTGCCATTAAAATTACCTGAATTTAACGTAAAAAATCTTCATTTAAAAGGTTTTCATACAATTAAGTACTAAGATGCTAGTTAGCTCTTTCAAAATTGGCATGATCAAGCACTGTAGAACCTGGGTTTTGGTTTTCAGGGGTGCTAGCATATAGAAGTTTTACTGTACTTGGGCTAAATTAATAGGATGTAACTTAATTTGCTTTAATTAAGCTTGTAGTAACATTGATGGTTAAATACCACTCTTTTATATTATTTAATAATCTGTTTTTTTCCTCCTTATAAATATTTTACATTCACTATAATAAATCTAAAATGTGAATGAAATTTATCAGTTGAAAATAGAACTGATTTATTCTTTGTTATCTTAGCCTGAAAATCAAAAGGGGGCTGAATTTCGTGAACTGGTAAAACTTGTTCCGTCAGGGAGAGATAAGGGGAGGCAATTTATGTCAGTGCTGTGTAATATGTAATTCTGTATTTACGTCATCTTTTTGGTGTAAATAACAAAATTCCTCACGTCAAATGCCGCTGATTGCTATCCAGTATTACATTTGGTAAACATGGAGAAAACAGCTTTAATGGTTTCCAGCTATTTAGCACCCAGGCACTTAGAAAATATGGCAAAAGGGCATTTATAATTCAGGTCTGATTATTATATTAGGGTGATGTGGGAAAAATCATTAGGCTAGTAAAAACTAATCTTTAAGTAATATTTAAAATTATGATATTGTGTAATTACTTTCTTATTTCAAGATTCTTCAATTTTTTGTACAGCACAATTATTAGAGAAGACATGCACTCATATATTTTTTTTATTTTTGTTTTTTAGTTGGGGGGGGGGGGATAATTAATTGGAGCCTTTTTTTGACAAATGAAAATAACCAATGGTAGCTTTTTAATTAAGGGACAGGGGAGTTAAATAAATTATACTGTATATGCATTCATATGTGAACTTTTAAAATTATGATTAAGTTATGAAAACTCACTTAGTTTCCTAAACTAGTTCAGTTTCAAAACAGGACCAAATTACAGTTGACAAAACATTTTGTTGCTATTTATATATGTAAGTTAACACAAGTGTAAAATTACTTTATGCAAAGCTTAATGATTTAATTCATTTATTCCCGGTAATGCTCCAGATAAATTGCAATTAATCAATCCCAATTGAATAATTCATTGTGTTAGATGTCTAGGAGTTGATTCAGCTGATACACTGCTACAAATATTAAACATGCTGTAACAACATGTCACTGCATGATTTTCAGGTCTCAGCATCTATCTTTATTTCAACATGGCATTTTCGTGATCATAAAATAGTTACAAAAAATGAAGGTTTATTGGATTTAACAGATAAGAAGTAGAAGCTATATATCTCTGAGTTTTTAATGTCTGATAGCTGCACTGTGACAGGTGCTGATAGTTGATAATTAATACTGCACCTAAGGATCTGTAATGTCTTTGATTGAAAATTTTATTTGGTTCTTCACAGGCAGAGTTAACCTGATATTTATTCGTTGGCTTGGGGGTGGAGGGGGGGGGGGCAGTTATTTATTCAATATGTTCCATTGGAAAAAAAACCCTGTGCATTTGAGGGGTGGGGGTGTTTGCAGGAGGGGGGGGGGGGGGGGGGCAGTTTTTTATTCAATATGTTCCATTGGTAAAAAACTGGTGCATTTAGGGGGTGGGGGGTGGGGAAGTTTGAAGGAAATTTTTTAGAGTTGAGATTACAAGGTTTTATTTTTCAATCAAGTCATTTATAATTATTGTCTTAATAAAATGATATTAGTTTGATGGATACCCGGTAATGTAATTTTAAGTCTTGATATGTAATCAAATTTCTTTTTTAGCTTTCATCTTTTGATAAAATGCAAACTTATCAAAAGCAATTTAATTAATAGATGTTATCAGTGATGGATTAAATCATCTGAACTATTGAGTAGCTCATTTCCATTATGTTGTCAATAGATTGAAGACTTATAAAAATTCATCATATGTTTGTGATATAGTAAATGTTTTCTTCCTATTTACTGTCCCTGCCCCTATAATTGCCATGTCAACTTAGACCCTTTAATCAGAATCTGCATTTATTTCATAAAGTTGCAATTCTAATTATGATTTATTCACCTTGGCCAATATGATTCTTCATTTCATTAGGTGATTTAAATAAGATATTATGAAGTCTTCAAGGGCTAATTTGATATTTAACAGCAGATATAAAGTCCATATTAAATTATATCATGTAATTGATTTTAAAAAAAAATGCTATAATTGTTATATATGGTTTTGATATTAAGGTTGATGTACAGTAAAACCGCTTATAATGAATTGATGCTTATAGTGAAGTGATTTTCATTCCCCGTTGGTTTTAAATGTGTTGTGAAACTAATGGATATAAGAATTTCCTTTATAAAGAAGCAAAATTGCCTGTCCCTTGCACTTCGTTATATAAGCGTATTTAACTGTAGCTATTTTAACACTTATATTATTGAATTTAATTTTTCTAGTTTTGTTTTGTCAAAGAAAAAAAAATCAAGCATTAATTTATAATATTACTTCCATTTCTTTTTGCAATTTTCTATGCACCCAAAGTGCTAAACAGCGCATGCATCTAATTGAAATCTTAAGGTCAAGATTTAGTGAATGATGCAAAAGTAACTTCATATTTATAAACTCAATTATTGATGTGGATATTATTAAGTTTAATAAGAACCAGAAACTTTTACTTATATTCCGGGTTAAATTACACATAATAACAGAAAGTATTTTATTACATTAACAGAAGTAATTTGACAGATACTGTCAAATAAATCAGTTTCTTCTCTGGAGATGGAACCAAATTTAATAAAGTCTCTTGATCCAAAAAAAATCTCAGTAACTTTAGGAACAGTCTAAATAATGTAGAATTCACTAAGGAGTTCATAGAGAAATGATCTGCAGAATCCCTCTGAAAGAAGTTTATCTGATCCTATCCTCAGTTTGATATTGAAATTTTGTACTGATATTGAGATATTAATTTGTTAAATGAAAGAAGTTTTGAAATGAGAAGGAGGGGGTGTTTATATGATCACCTACCTGGTAGGTATTTTTATAGATCATCCAGAATTCTGGTTTGTTGCAAGTACCAGTTTCATTGTGAAGTAAACTGAGAAGTTTAATCAATGAAAAAAAAAATAATGCTTCTAGGAAATATAATAAATTAAGTTTAAAATTTTTGAACACCTTACTGTTCAAACTTAGCTTGCATTCAGAGGTACATATTATAAACAATCCATTGCACACCTTAGATTGTTGCAACTTTCTTACCTTAGCAGTTGTAATGTCCCTTCAGTATATTGTCACAGTATTGATCATTAACTAGCACTACAAAGCTTCACTATACACGGACTGCAGAACACCGCTACAATCGCCTATTTATACCCAGCATCCTCTAGCTGTGAGTGCATCGCAGACACTCATGCCTTTATCATACCAATGTAAAGTGGGCTTCTCCAGTCACTTAGATCGCGCTCCATCGCTCCATCGGGGTATATACCAGTGGTGTAGATAAATTCACTGCTCTCAATTCAGAAGTGATAGGTTGTAAAGCTGAGTTGAGATATAATGCTAGCATCATAGTGAATCAAATAAAACTGGTATTGAAATTTTTAAAAAATAAGATGAGAATTAGAATTATAAGGCTTTAAATGAAGTTTAATCGTATAGGATTTCAATGCATTATTGTCCTCTGAGAAAGAAGATAGAAGATAAAATTGAATTTCTCTTGTGCTGAAAATGGATTTTATGTTAACACAGGAAGGAGAGAAAAGCTTTCTCTTTCCTTTGAATCTTTATCAGGTCTAGATAAAAGAAAAATCGTTATTTCAATGGCTTTTTCTTATTAATTTTTCAGAAGTTTAATCAGATTTATTGATCATGAAATATTCATTGTGATATTGAGTAAATTTAGGATATACTTTGAAAGCCTGGAACTCTTTTAATTTAGCAGTACTGATAATTAAGACAGAGTAAAATCGCTTGGAAAATTGTAAGCTTAATGCACATGTAATGAAATATTCTCCTGTTTTGCATGTCAAATGTTCTAAATATTTGAATTAATGCTATTACAGTGTTACAGGTATTAAAATGAAGTTTTATTATGTGTAATAGAAATGAATGATTTTTTTTTTCCATCAAGATATTCATAAACTTATAATAAATGAGTCATCCCAATATTTTGAATAATTTGTTTAAAAGTACATTTATTGAACCAAATTTGATATGATGTTTTTAAATCAAATCATTATTTTTTGAACATCATTTAGATGTAGTGCTTCATTAAACCTATCAAATTAGAAGTATCAAATGTTAAAAAGAAATTTGGAATGTTGACACAATTCTGACAATGTCTTTCTTGGTAAGATTTCCTTTATCATGATTATACCAGCTACATGAAGGTCATAAACACAGTGATTTGTCCCAAATGTTCATTTAATAGTGAGCTTAAAATAGTAATATTGCCTTACCTTTTGAGTTAAAATTGAGAATGTTTGCTTCCAATTTACTCCAGAACATTAGGATTATAATGCTGAGAACGAATGAATAAAGATGGACTTTAATAGACTCATAAAGATATTTAAGAGTTCCAGTGATTGATTCACACTAGTATAATATGTACATTGACAATTACTTTATGGGAGGGGGACTCACAGTGACTAATAAACAGGTGCTTGGAATTTCCTTTGGTATTGACCTGTCATATTATAGTTTGGGTTGAATTACAGTTACTGTGCGTCATTATACAGGGATGTAAATGAATTTGTTAAGCATGTATTTATGATCTATGAACAAATTCTTGTGTCTTTTTATGGTAAACAAACATCACACAACTGAACTTGAATGCATGCGGAATTCTATATATATTGATCATTCAAAGACTTTGTGGTGCATCACTGTAAAATGTGAAATTTCAAATAAAATTTCTTAATTTATACTGTTAATATGTTATTATACATGTACATTGAATATATACATGTACTTATAAGCTATTACACCAAAGCAGCATTCATCATAAAACTATTTGTTTGTTATGTGCTCAAGATTGGTTAGCCAAGAGGAACACTGGAACAAATTAATCTTTTTTGTGTTGCCTTGCTGTGTAATGTCTATATCATATTGATTTGACTTAATACTAGTAGCATCAAAAACAAATCAATATGCTTGTCAGGATATGTATTTAAAGTACTATTTGAAATCAAATATGTGGGGGAATAGTAGAAAATAAAAAAATTGCAATTTACAAACAATGTGTAAATTATAAATGCCTAAATATCCTAGATTATACTTTCATATGATTTGCGGTTTCCTTTATTATATAGGAAATGTTTGATATCTATATGTAATACTATGTAATAGTATGTGGTTATGTTTAAGTGATCAATTAATATTGCAAGTGGAAAATTATTATTAAGTATTAAGTATAAGTGGAAATATTATTATATAGTAAATTGCATATACAGTTGAAAGCACCACACAATTTAAAGACCCTTCAGCGGAATTATTTTTTAACGATCTCCGAATTCCTCAGCCATGTTCGATAACTCTAAATTATCCAGATTTTTTTTATTTGTAAAAATTTAATAAGTCTTTTAGTGTTAATATTACGATCAGTTATTCAATGAAATTCTTGGCTTAGTGGTTCCACAGAGATCCACTACATATAGGCAAAGGGGTTCGAGCCACCGATGAACCAATACAACCTTTTTTCTTTAATTTGATCTCAACTTTATATTTATTCCATTATATCCAACGTGGGCAAATTTGAAATAACTTAAGTTTGTAAAATGCATGGATACCATCAATGAATTTCTATTTATTTCATTTCATTTATAAAGTTTGAAGGACAAATAACATTTTTATGATGAAAAAATACTTCGAAGCTGATACATGGTCAGAGAACCTTAAGTACATATTCATGAAAGTTTTCTCTAAGTGTTTTATTGAAAAAAAGGATGACTGCACTTAGTGCCTGGTTTTGGGCCCTTTTCGGTCGCTTCTGTTGCGTTTATTTCTTAACCTAATATCACTTTTGTTAAATTTTTTAAAGAGTCTAGTCAATTTCCAACATGAATTAAGATTTTAGACTGTGATACAATAAGTTCATTCTTATGTTTTTATCCTTACAACTTTCGAAAAAAGAAGAATTTTCGCTTATCTGCCCTTGATCAAACATAAGACTGATATTAATATGCATGAGAGGTGGAGCTGACATTATCAGAATAGTACTAAAATTAGGCTAGCATGAATAACAATGCCATGTATAAAATTTATGTGATCACTCTTTCACCATAACCCTATCTATTCTATACATGTATGGTACAAGTATACTACATGTATTTACTATGGTTTCAACAATTAGACCACGCTCATGTAAGTACAGAAGACTTTAAATCAATACCTGACAACTTAACGTGTTCGAAAACATTGTCCTAGTTTAGCACATAACATGCTACCTTACACGTCACGTGATAGAATTGTGTATTCACAAGTTACCTGAGGTGAGAAATCACGTGGTGAATTATAATATTCAACATGCATCAACCCTTGGTTACAACAGGGAAAGCAAAAGTAAGAAGAAGCAGTATTTTCTCATTTAAACCATGAGCGCATGTTTGTCTATTAATCTCCCTTTAACATATTTACTTTGATAATGCAAATATACAACTACTGTTAAACGGAGAACAATAGACAAACATGCGCTGAGTATGTATGAAGTCAGTATAAAAGTGGGCGTCCTCATTATCGTATGGAGATTCAAGAAATCGTGATGACCCCCGCCTATGAAAACAAATTCGTACTTGGTAACAACATACTTTTATTTAACGCAATTACGTAAAGTTGCAGTTTAGATGTTGACCATTTCTGCAATTGAAAGAAAAATTCTTCTTTTAAAAGTTTATTTTCTCACAAATATCGCATGTCCTTAAGTGCAGTCATCCTTTAAAGGGAAGATACAGCTATTACTGAGGAAATTCAAAGCACGATCAGAATTTAACCAACGATTGACCTCAAGATGTGGGTTATAGTAGAGCGCTTTGATTTTGAACCTTGCAGACTCGGAGTGAAATCATCAAAGTGGAGGTAACATAGGTCTGTTTAGACACCTGACTTTTTATCTGTGAGCACTATATCCCTACAAAATCCCATCCCCCCAATCACTCACATCTCAGCAACCACAGGAAGGGAATAAAGCGAGGAGCAGAAATTATGTATACATTAATGCCAGGCTTTTGAAGATTAATTTTATTTCTTTATTCCCATTGTAATGACTTGAGTCTGAGTATATACAGCAATTGTGTAAGCAAATTGCTTTCTGATAGACTTTACAAGGAAGCTCATGTCGGAAGATTACGGCAGTAATGTATGTTATATATACGTAATGAATATGAGGTATGGGTGGCTGACAGGGATTTAGATCTCTGTCATCAATCCAAATTGCTGGATCCCAGGTTATTGTTCCTAATATTATAATTACCTGATCCCTAGATTTTATTTGTTCAATTCAATTCATTTATTGACAATTAACATGTTGGCATACAGTCATGAATATGAGTTACATAAAACAAAACATTAAACATAGCATGCAAAAGTTAAACATTAACTAATAAATCTACAATGGACAAAACATTGGGTGAACAAAACTAGGCTTGTGCGAAGACTATTATTGGTATTCATAAAATTGTATAAGTTTTCATTGTTGACTTTCCTTTCTAGCATTGAAACAGTTTTTTAGAAAACAACATATCCTTCTAGCAGCTGTAATGTTTTTAGGATTGACAAGTTCCTTAATGGGATTGACATTTGTATATGTGTTCACATTAAATATATCATTATAATTCAATCTAACAAACATTGATCATATTTTGAACAATACAATACAAAGTGTTTCTCATCTTCAATAAACAATTTGCAAAAATTACACAGACGTTTTTCTCTTGGAATAGGAGGTTTAGAATATCTACCAGTTTCAATAAATAATGAATGAGCACTGATTCTTAGTTTTGTTAGGACAGATCTGTCACATTTTTTTAAAGGTAGTTTTAAGTATTGTTGTAGTTCATATTCATTTTGATTTACAATTTTGCTATAAAAAACAATTTTCCAGAGTCAGCTTTACATATATTGTTCAGTTGTTCATGTATTTTGTTTTGATAATGTTCTTTTAACTTGTTCTTTAAAATTTTGTGACAGATATTCAAAGAATTGATATTTAATTTTTGTAGCAATGGAGACAGTTTTCTTTGCCAAGATACTCTAGAAGACAATTTTTTGTCTTCTTTGAATGCAGATGTTACTAAGTAATTATTATAGTCATTTTTGTATTCCATATCTTCCAGTCTCTTATAAAATTTGAACATATTCTCAATACATAGATAATACAGAGGAAATTGTCCTAATTCACATAAAACAGCAAGATTTGATGCCTTTCTGTGTACCCCTAAGATGTCTTTAAAAATAAGGTGTTGTGTTTTTTCAAATGTAAATTGTTCTGAAGACATTAAATCACACTTGAAGTCGGATATCCATATTTGTAATAAGGTTTCTTGGTAAGCTATACCTAACATCAGGCAGTCATTTGATTTTTTTGCTAATATAGTTGTAGTTCATTAATCATGGGACAGTCAGATGGAATATATTGCTTAAAAAATTGATGGAAGGGTACTTATTGTGTTTCAAGTTAAGGATCGAGGCAATTGGCTTCAAATAAAACATGATTTGGTTTGTTATATTTCTATCCTTCCCAATATCTTGTATCATCTTGGTGTTGTCTCTATAAAATTGCCATTAATTTGCCGTTTTGAAAAGGGATCCAGTAGTTGGTTTAGTACTTTGGACTACAAATGTCAACACTCCAACATTGGTTTGCTGGATGTGTGCTATATGCATGTTACTTGTTATTTTCTCTCTTCACATCAAATGCAATGAATCATGTTGACGTTTGCTGATCTGGCTCTGGTTAAACACTTCAAGTACCAGTGATGTGGAGGGGTATACATTTATTTTGATTCAAATGATTTGTGTTGATTCTATTAGGAACTCTATGACCTGAAAGCCAGTAACCTCAGCCATACTATTTTTTGCATCTCTCCCACAAACTTGACCACATTTTATTTATGTTGTAAATGTTAAAGCATAATATTTATTATAGACATTTGAACCTGTTATGAGTACATATATAAAGAAATCTATCTCATTTTTGGAGGGAAGCTTGCTTCAGTGTTTGGAATATCAGCGTTTGATTAACTTATATAGATCATCCTTAAATTGACATGAGTGATTATATGAAACATTATCAGTGTTATCATATAATCAAAGATTGATGCTTCGATCACCGAAAAACAAATGGTTGTGTCCTATCCTTCAGTACTGTAGCCATGATATTTTGTGAAGAGTAAGACAAGATGTGTTATCTTAGTATAAATGTAATCAACTGTCAAGTAAAACCTTCATTTGAGAAGAATGAGAATATTTAAGTTTTGTGACTGATATATTATCTTGATTTCATCGATAACAGCTCCGAATAATGTTTGTCTATATATAGAACTTTCTTAGTCAACCTCCCATATTACTCTCAGGGGGAGTAACAAAATCTAAATAATGCATATATATAATTTTTTTTAAATAAGGCCACATAAAATTAATATTTAGATTCTCATCCTGATTTGCAAAAAAAATATGGGGCGGGTGGGCGGATTTTATTTATTATATTTTATTTTTTTAAAAACACCTTTTTCACAGTTCATGTTTTAGAAATAACAACTGCTTTATTCTTTTAAATTGTTAATGGTAATACGAGTACACAAACCCACTTTAAATCTTTTAATTAATTCCATTTTATTTCAACTTAACTGTTATTGCATGAAGACATTTGTAACCTTATGATAACAAACATGACTGGAATCAAACGGTAATCAACATGTTTAGGCAACCATTAAATTGTTTTGAATTTTTTATATACCGAGCTCGTTTTTTTCCCGAATTTTTTTTTTCCACACAATTTTTTTGTTTCAAAATAAAATGCATCGGGGCAGGCCATTTTCAGAGGGGCGGGCGGGGATGAGAATCTAAAAACTAATTTTATGTGGCCTAAAGTTTTAGTATGTGTACATAATTAAATACAAATGTATTAAAATCAATACTAAAGGTTCTATGTGTTAGCATTTTTAAGTGATTTAAACTGATAATCTAACAATATAAAAAAATGTACGGTACTAGCTGTTAGAATATATCAGTCAGGAATTAGACTCGCAGATTGATGAGAATTTCTTGAAGGTTTTTTCAGTTTGTCATTCTTATAAAACAGAATTCTTTGTCTTCTGGCGAGATTGAATGCACCCAGAAACATCTGACTGTTCACTCTAATTGGCACATCAATTCTCTTTCAGTTTCATTTTGTTTCATTTCAGTGACTAAATGTTTGAGTATTTTTCTGGAGAAGTTCAAATGACATGGTCTCTATAAATATGGAGTTAGTGTATAGCATATATATAGAACCATTTTAACAAGTCCCTGGACTTTGGTAGGATGTAACTATTTATTTCTTGCATCAAAACAATTTTAAAATGATGCTGGTTTCGAGTGAAATATGCATATATTGCGTAGTCTTAGCTCAAAAGCCAGACAAATCTTGTTGATTTCAAAGAGCCAATATATGGCTGAGTGGCCAGCAATGAAAAAGACAGACCTACGTCACATTGCTTTTTGACACAACTACCCAAAGTCCAAGCTCTTGTTAAAATGGTTCTAATTTAAGGTCTGTGTCTTTGCAAGTTTTCTGACTATTACAGTTTTGTGGCAGATTTGTGTCCTTTCACTCCATGTAAAGTACTTAGTATATAATGAATTACTTTTTAACCTTAACCTTAACCTATGGGGCTTAGAAAAGTAAGATCCAGTTATCAGATATAATTGATGAGATATGTTTCCTTTTGTACATAGAATATTTATACCACAGAAAATGGGCCTAAAACACAGCTTCCCTACCCATTCTGTGAATGAAAATTAGCGATATGAAACAGACATGTTCCCGTTATGAGGATCATACATTAAGAACTATTAAACAATGGACACAACAATACTAGTATAATTTGTAGTTTGTCTAATGTTTACAATTTTCTAGGGCCAGTGCTCTGTGGGTGCCCTATATATAGTGACCTGAGTCTGTCCATCCATTCGTCTGTCTGTTCATCCAACATCACTAATGTCCAGAGCATATTTTCTCTCCCATTGGCCACATATGGCCCATACTTCACCCACAGAGTGTCTTTATATAAAGGGCATGCAGTGACATTGAACCAAGTTGCTGGGTTAAAGGGTAAGTACATTGCAGCCCTTATTGTGTAAAATTCTTGTCCTGATGATATATTCTTCCCCTTGGCCCAATCTATTTCATACTTCAGGCACAGAGAGCCTTTGGATGAAGGGTATGTTAAGTGACCTTGAACCAAGTTTCTTGGTCAAATGACAAGTTTATTTCCGAACTCTTTGGAAAATCCTTGTCTGGACCAATATATTCAGTACCCTTTTTCCTTTATCCTATCTGGTTCATACTTCACATAAAGAGTGCTTGTGGGTAAAGGGTGTGCATTGGCCTTGAAACTAGTTTCTAAGTCAGTGGTGAAGGTCATGGCATATCTCTTTGAAATCCAGTTAGGTATCATAATGTTTTTCTCCTTGACCCAATCTTGCATAGAAATTATCATAAGATTGCTTGTAGGTAAGAGGTGTACAATGACCTTGTATCAAGATCAAGATGCTAGCAGACCTCTGTGTAAAATTCTCGCCAGGTTTT
>WFKH01003881.1:5959451-5983146 GCA_016163765.1 Magallana hongkongensis | reverse complement strand
ACAGGGGATTTTCATACGGACAGGGGTTTTCAAAGCCAGTAGTGTTATATCATATTATATTATTTCAAATAGTGAAGGATAATTTATTACATCTGATCGTCACTTAGTTTTTCTGACAGAGACTATCTATTACTTACTATCTCTGACAGTGATAGACTATAGATGAGGACATTGTCTGGCTTCATGTCTCTGTAAACTATCAAGATCTTGTGGAGGTAAGATAAGCCTTCTGTCACCTGAGAACATAGAATTACTAACAGTAAAACAGTGAAATCATACCTTCATAAATGTCATTATCATATCACTTCAAACCTAAATATAAAATTTCACTTACACTGAAAATTGAGCCAAGAGGTGATAAAAAATATAATATTTGTAGCATTAAAAACTACCATTGGAAGCATCTTCCATAAAAGTCAAAATGAACTTTTATGATTATACCTCTTTCATCTATTAAAGTAACAACATTATTGTATAAATCTTATTTCTTATCAAATTACATCTAAAATAGTACATGTACCTGTAGAGCAATTCTGTGTCGCACCATTCTATCTAGTGGCGATTTTCTCTTCAGAATAGTTGCCATGGAGCCAAGAGGAGCTAACTCCAGCACAATGGCTCTGGGTTGGATGGAGACCCCCAGCAGAGATACCACACTAGGGTGACGGAGACTTCTCAATATGGTCACCTGGACAAAACATTTGTACATACATGTATTTCAGAGTGCTTATAGCATTTCAATCACAAAGATTATAACGCAATATAAATTACAGTAAAACTTGTTTAAAATAAACACAGATTTACTAAATTCAAAAATGCAGCAAATTTTTGTAGGGTCCACTGCTTTATTTTTGCCCTTTTTTTTAATTTTATTGGGAAACAAACTCTTGTATATAAACAATTTACGGATATACCAATTTGATTTTGAATCAAATATGAGGGAATACATGTATACACAAAATGTAATTTATAGGGAGTTCTTTTGGTCCCATTTAATTGAAGTAAAACATTAATTTCACTTTTTTCTTTGTACATTCAATAAAAGTCCTGCCACAGTACCTCTTGTCGGAGCATTTTATGTGGATGAATGTCCCCGATGGCGGAGAATATCTTGACTGCGGCATCCTGTCCCATATGGGTCATCTGGTAGACATTACCAAAGCCACCGTCTCCTAACAGGTTGTCAGCACTGTCAAGTACAACAAAACTCTTAAATGTGTGCACTAGCTTGTTCACTTCATACAATTGTAGCGAAATAATTCTCAGCAAAATGTCCTTATCTCCTGTATGAGTGTGTTCCTACATGTACCAATGGTTTAAGAAAATTCCAATAGAAATAAAAACCTATAAAAATTTTATTCTTATTTAAATCCATTCAATATATTTCAAAAGAGAGTAAAATGCTCCATGAACAAGAAAATAATACCACATAAAACTCTGATCCTGCCTCTCTATAAATGTTTACAAGTTTATACCTACACATATATACAGTTTATAATAATTAATGTTCTGCTATACAGTTCTACAGCTGATGTGCTCCCATGCTATACAAACCTTTCCTGAATGTCTAGTTTCCCTATAAGGAGTGAAGAAGGGAGGTCACTCATCATAATATCTGGTGCCTGAAATATACAGAAGAACATTTTATTTGCAATGTCAAAATATGAATATTCTCTTGTATATTGATCAAGAACTTTGCCAACAATGACAACTTCAGAATATCCCTATTAATCAATAATTATGTTTATTGGGTTGTTGTAAAGAAAGATCAAAGATGAAGACAGAGGGACAGAAAAACTGACCACAATTAAAAGGTCCTAGATCCTAAAACTCTGGGAAATAAAATAAATTACTTCTAAGAAACAAATTATATTCATCTGATGGCACTGATAAACTTACTAGCTGAGCGAGAGGCACCAGGTTCTTGCACTGGTCACATAGGGCATCAACACTTGTCTCTGATATCTGTAACAGGTCCTCTACTTTGAACAGGAAAGGGTTGTCATCTTAAAGCGAAGGAAAAATCAGATTACCTTGTACTTGTACAGTAAAAATAGTAAAGCCTAATTAATGCATGCATCATTTCATTTACCTAGTGAGCCTCTTTGCTATGAACAGTTGAACAGTCATCAGATGTTCTGAAATTTTTTAACTCTTTAACATAATCAAACTCAGTAATATCTAACAGTTTCACAAAGTAAGACTTTATGACAGTTTGACAGACTCTACACAATTCATCATCAGACCCTGACCCTGCATCATCCAACAGTATGACATACCTGTACACATGAAGCAGGGAACATATTTCATCATCAGGTCCTGTCCCTGCATCGGGTCAATAGTGGTCAGTCCTGGGTACCACTCCTCTATCAGACCGTCAATGTGGTCCACCACCAGCCCCAGTATCCTGCAGAAAACAATGTTACACAAACATCACTAAAGTAATGTAACTTGTTTCCCCAGAAATAGAGATCTTACTGAGAATCAGGGTAACAACTTTTTATGACCTTCCGTTCCAATGGAAGACCTTGCTTTAATTTTCTTTTTGGGGAATGGTGTGGGGTATTTATATTCATCGTTTTATTATCAAGATTTGCTTTGCCTAATATCAGAAATTTAAGATTATTATTCAATGTTTGGATAAAAAGCAATAAAATTAACAAATCCAAGCTACAGATACACTTCGTACAATTTCATCACTTGATAGAAAAAATTCAATTCCACACCCAAACCTTTTTCAAACATGTAGAAGATCTTACATGCTGCCTTGTCCAGAAATGGGAACAGTGATGACTATTTCCTCCTTGTGTTCAGAAATTCCCTCAGAATCCACTAAGCAGAACGTCTCCTAATAAATTTCAAAGTAAAATTATCAGAAACAAAATCTTAGTAACAACTGTAAATTGCTTTGTACAATCATGTAAATCTTAAAATTATAGTTAAAAACAAAAATCTTGAGGAACATGTGTGTGTATATTATTCTAAGTAATAAATTCTGAAAAAAATGTCAACTCAATGACTACAGCTACAGTACAAATTTACCGGGTTCCAGAACATGTAGATTCCTTTGTTCCAATAGGTTAAGGTGGGCTCATGACTTCCTACAAGCACCTAAACAAAAGATCACATTAATTTTGTGTAAATAAATGCATCCATTTGTAGGAAATGAAACACAGAATGATGTACTGTCAAAACTAAATGGTCATGACTTTTATTTACCTCTGTGACTTGACTTTTAGAAAACACAATCAGCCTTGTGATTAGTCGAGACCACATTCCCAAGGGAACATACGTCATCTCATAGTAACGACATATCTTTTCTGCAATGGAAAACACATTAACCATCAGAACTACATTCCAAAAGAAATGTACCCAGTTCTTCAGCTTTCATTCTGATACCATGTTTCATTGAAAAAAAACATGCATTGGTATAAAAACAAGTGGGACAAATATGACTTTGACTGAAATGAAATGATTATCTTAAAATGTTTAAAAGACTGCATCAAAGTCATTTGAAAATTCAACCAGCATTTCAATGCAATTCTTTTTTTCACTGATAAATGGTTAGAACTTGGCTACACTTTAACCTTTAATTTGTTATCTTAGATAATCTTTCAGAATACATTAAAGTTTACCATTCTTTGATAATACTGGCATATTCAGCATGGGCTTCTTCTCAGGCAAGTGGCAAGGCACCAGAAGTTCTTGTTCAGAATAAGGTAAAGCAATCTCAAATCTAAAAGTAATGAAAGCGGTATACACTAAAATTAGTTGAAATAACCTCAGACCTGATATTATAATAGAATGTTCTTAAACCTACTGACAAATATTTCCTGTCTTCAGCCCAAGTGAATTATATTTTTAGAAATAATTTCCCCTGATAAATGCTGTAACAACTAATGTTTGTAAAATTCAATTAAAAAGGGAGATAATAATTGACTATATCCGATTCAGGTATGCCTGTGTCAATGACTCACTTTTCAAGAAGCCGTAGATATTGGGGGATCAGATCCTTGGGAAACACAAAGTTCTCCAACTTCTTCCCGGTAAACAGCAAGTTCACATCTTTCTTTCTCAAGATCTACAGTGTACAACAATACCCAGAATACACCTGATTATCACTCAGTTTTGATAATGAATCAGAAAGGTTGTTACAAAACACTTATGCCCTAAATATAACTTGAAAATACTGTGAAATCATTATAATTCATGTGGGCCAGTTTTCATGAATTGAAAGTTCTTCACAGGTTCATGGGAACCTTATTTTGTGGATTTACATCTATGATTAATGAATCGCTAGTACCGTATATACTCGCCTATAAGTACTGTTCGCCTATAAGTCGGTTGCCTTTTTTCAGCTTTAATTTGAAGATTTTGCTGTTGACTCTCTTATAAGTCGGGTCACTTTTTCAGGACAATTGATGTACAGATACTCTCAATAAAATAACCACATTTTATCATATTGAGTTTTTAAAAAATTGTCCTTGTTTAACCCTAGAATTGCTTCTAGACTCTATTTCTATCATGGGTCTTCTTTGAGGTTAATAACTTTTGATTTTAAATGCCATTATTTTATAAAACACTAATTACAAGTTGGTAATAGCTTCAAAACTACCAGGTATATAGATAAAGTCCTTTTGAAAATTTGATGATAGAGTTTTATTTCCTTACTGACTGATTAGGTTGGTAATTAGCCCCTTAAACTGGGGTGTTGGCTTGTGTTGTTTTAGGTGACATGACCCCTATTACACCTCAGGTGTGAAAAATTGACTGCTTGAATTTTCTTTTCATGAACACAGTTTCAATGCATTTATCTGTTTATTTTTTTTTTTTAAATTATTTACTTCTCTCTTGTGTAAAATTATCTTACCATGTCTCACCTATAAGTCGGACCCCCACTTTTCACTCAATTTTCTACTCCCAAAAATCCGACTTATAGGCGAGTATATACGGTAATCGTGTTTCATGATTCATTGAGGATGTAAATTCGTGGGAGATGGGGACCTTAAATATCAACAAAAAAATGATCATAATTAGACATTGAAAGTTGTAAATGAAGTACCCCATTTTTGATGAAAGGGTTGATCTGATGAACAGTGACGACTTGGGCCATCATTCTACACAGCCAGCCAGGGTCTATAAAGTACAGGTCCCTCAGGTTGAGAGCCTTGTCTGAGTAGTGTAGTAGGACTCCACACTCGTGTAGAAATTTCACAGCCTGTGGAATATAGGAAATTAATGTTAATAGATCACTAAAACAGTCTTAATAAGAACCAATACGGGTGATGACAAGGAGACCTAACAAGGTGCAGTTTCCAAACAAAAAAAGCCCTCTTCATCCATAACATTACATTACCGTAAAGTATCGTGTATAATACGCATTCGTGTATAATACGCACCCCCCAAGTTGACCAAAAAATGGCGAAAAAAACAGCAGGTCCTATGTATAATACGCACCCAAAAAAATGGCGAAATCAACGGCCGCCATTTCCCCCAAAACAACCAATGTTTCATGATAATTTTATAATCCATGCGCAATGTCTGTAATTTTGTGATTGGAACATAGCTCAGACGATGAAAATCGACGGCCGCTATTTTTCCAAATAACTATCGATGTTTAATGATATTTTTATAACCCAAGCGCAATTACTGTAATTTTGTGATCGGAACATGGCCCAAGCGATATTAGAGTCAAAGTTCTTACAATTTTACTTAAAAAGGACGGTATGATCTACATGGGCGGTATCAAATAGCATTTGACACTTCATATACAACAGCGGAGAAGTTGAAGATCATCATATGTCGAGAAGAATGGCAACCGAGCTTAGTGCTTAAAAGAAATAATGTTTGCAGATATAAACCAAAACAACATCAACAGAAATGATTTAATTGATTAATTATAGTCAAACTCTTTCAATTGATTGATGTTAAATAAACATTGTGAAGAAACGTATGTATGTCGTATATCGTCATTATCAAGTCGTACAAATGATCGATGTATTTTCAGCAGTGTCTATGTAAAGCAATAACGTTTAACTGCATAACTGGACACAAAGTAATCAAGTTAAATAACATCATAATAATTGCTAATCCTCAGGCACTTGAACACACCCTGTGAAGTCCGACACAAGACAGGTGCATGCTTCTGACACCGGAAATTGTTAAACATTGACCATGCGCCGAGTCAACAGGTGGCTGCTTACGTAATAGCGAATACACTGGCAATATTTAAACTTGTTTGATGCAAGGAATAGTGTTGAGAGAGGATAAATATTTCAATACATGGAAATAAAACTAAGAATAAGGTATTTCTGACGCAGTAAATTTAGTATACACTCATACAACTTGCATAACACGCTATATCAACAGTCACTACTCACGTGGTATCAAGAATCACGGCTTGAAAAAATGGGGTAAAATTTTGATCCTATGTACAATACGCACCCCCCACTTTTGATCAAATTTTGGCTGAAAAAAGTGTGTTATACACGCGACTTTATGGTATATGTAATACATGTAGTAAGTATTACTAAATATCCTGTTTAGCTAAAATGTAACCACCAAATATGTGGTGAAACTCATTGTAAGTTTAGTGCACTCCATTGTACCTGGTGTAACTCGTCCTCGTCAAGATCCAGTCCTGCCTCCTGTACCATCTTTAGCAGCTGGTTGTGTTTGATGACCGGGAAGAAACTCTCCATCTTCTTGGTTTCTGCCAGCAAGTCAGCCAGTTTCTGCAACATGAACATGCTATGCTTGTAAAAAGATGTTCAACATTCTCTTAACTATCAATACATTAACTCTATAGTATTTTGTAAATGGAATTTGTTACATCCTTCTGTATGTTACATGTCACTTACCACATAACTGGCGGGAACTTTCTGTCCCATCACGTACTGTCCTCTCACTTTGTACCTGAAGGATTTTGACAAAAACTTTCACAGTGAGAGTTTTCCTACACTACAGTATAACTACAGTATAGCTTACCACATATAAAGCACATGCCTGTTACATGTATTATGTCAGAGTACAGCTTTTCTTTAAGTATCGTACAGTGAAAACAAAATGTATTTTAGTGGATTTACTACACACCAGTATCTTATCATTTATCTTCCAAATATCAAAAGTCCAAAAATATAATAACACAACATCTATCACTACCCTTCCTTAAAATAAATGAACTAGCAACCTCACCCCCTTGTTCTTAATATACATCAGAGTCACAACACTGTACATGTAGGTAGCTATCATACTCATTCAAAACCCAGTGAACGCACAGGTAGCCTAGCATACTCACTCATCCACGACCCTCTTTATAGTCTCCCTCAGCTGTTCTATATTGTGGTTTTCTCTGGTACACATCACCGCCACACAATGTTTGACCTCTGGATACCCTGAAACACACACCAGCTTAATATATAACTCAATCACTCAGTTGATGCTGCAGTTAAAAGCCTATGTTTTGTAGAACAGACTTACAAGTAAGTTATTGTAAAATCATCCCTGTTTAATGTGGAATCATTTAGCTGCAGGTCTGTAGCTCCCGGTCTGAAAAAAATTCGGATGGACGACCTGGGAGCTACAGTGCCTGGCAAAAATCTGCAATTTACGGCGCACAAAAATTTGCGCTAGTTTTGTACTGATTAACCTTATTTCCGAACATATCTTATACAGATATTTAATTCCAAAAAATTCCTCGGACATTTTACTACAGATATGAACACTTTACTTGTCTCTGATATTCTTTTAAACACCATCACCAGCCCCATAATGTGAAGAGGTGCAGTTTGTTTACATGTAAAAATGTCGACTCTCGATCTCGACGTGAATTTAACATACTTCAATTTCTGAAGTCGGTTAGCGTGTTTAAGAGAAAGTCTGAGGCAAGTAAAGTACAGTGTACCAATATCAGTAGTAAATTGACTGAAAAATTAATGGTACTGATTTTTTCCACAGAATTTGTGTGAAAATAAGGTTAATCAGTTCAAAACTAGCGCAAATTTTTGTGCCCCATAAATTGCAGATTTTTACTATGGGAGGCACTGTAGCTCCCAGGTCGTCCATCCAAATTTTTTCAGACCAGGAGCTACAGACCTGCAGCTAGGAATCATTTGTTTAAGAAATACACATTATCTGAAATATAGTCTACAACATATAGTACATATCATTTTTTTTCTAAAAATGGCAGTAATTAAAATCATTATTGTAACCTTATATATACAAACTCATATGTACGTCATGCTGTAGTTGACACATCCGACTGTAGAATATATAATTAGGCTATACACCTACTTACTTCCCTTATTTATGATTTGATTTAGATTTAGTTTATTCAGAGTATATCTAAGCTTACTTACCTCCCTTACTTATGATCTGATATAGATTCAGTATCTAAGCCTACATGTACTTAGTACATCCCTTACTTATGATTCGATTTAGATTTTGTTGATTGAGTATGTCTAAACCTACAAATGTACTTACCTCCTTTACTTGTGATCTGATTCAGGCGGTCAATCATAGCATTTTTCAGCTCCTCCTTTTTTTCCTCAGGGACCTTGTCTAAGTGGGTCATCACTACGACGACCGGACACCCCGGGGCCCGGGCCTGTATGTTACACAGCCAGGGCTTCAGGCGGTCTATCTCAGTGGTCCCTCCTTTAATGTTACAGACAACCTGGAATCAAAGTTCTATGCATTATCTTATGTGGTAGAGTGTTATTTTTAATTTGTTTTTATTGAAATAATTAAATATCAAAATTGTAACTATTTATTTCTGCTTTTTACAATTCGCGTATTTGAATTTCCGCGATGTTTTGAATATCCGTTTATATGATCAATAAAAGAATACAACAACATTTGGTTTTATATTTTATTTATATATGTCCTAAGGCAATTATGTAAATTGGTCAGTTGTGTTATTACATATTGGCTTTTCATTGGTTAGCGATTTCCCGCGGTATGTTGGTCTTTGTGACGTTTGTGTTATGTTTTGGCGGGTAGATCGATTCATATAGTCAAGAGGGACGGTTGACATTATGTCCTCTTAGACATTTACCTTTTGTATATAATTTATCAAATTCCCGGACGATAGTTTGACGATACTGATGATTAATTAGTACAACGACAATATCGACTGTAAGTTGACTTTAATTTCTTCTTTTCTAATAACTTTTATTTCTGACTTTTATCTCATTTTCAAGTGTAATATACTGAGTTAAAATGTGTAAATAATTAATCAAGATTAATGCGTATTTGAATTAAATTCATGAAATATCGCAGAAGTGTATATTATCAAGTCCGTATATTATTAATAGGTCTACATTGTATATGCCCGCATGTAATTCTTGGGCCAGACCAAGTGTACGAACCCTGATCCATAATCAAGTACACATGTATATATATTTATATTCTATCGAATGTACATATTTATTATTTATAAATGTGTTTGTAAATTATTTATTAAATCCGTAATGTTCTCAGATGTCCATGTATTAAATATTATGATGTAAGGGAAATAACTCTTACTATAATCATGATAATTGTCAAATACTCAGTATATCGCTTAATGTTTTAAAGAAGTCAATTTATATGTAAATCTATAATATTGTATTCATATGAAATATGTGATAATTATACTCAATATTGTTATTGATATTTACAGGGTTTAAAAATACCAGCATTTATAAATAAATAAATTCATCGAACCTGAGACGTGGTGTTTATTTGTATACTATAAAGAAAACACTGCTACACTTACACAAGTCAAAGCTTTTTGTTTCGAGTTCATTGAGCGCAAAATAAAGCTTGAAATATCTAAAGGTTTGAAGTATGAAGATTGAACTACATAAAGAAACAATGGTTGGAACTTCAAATTCACTTCCACATGCCTATGGTATTCTAGAGATTATTGTTTTATATACCAACATTTGACTGTACATATATTGTAAAAGTTGTGTTAGACGGAAATGGTTCAACCGAATTTGTAATGTTACAACATGAATCTACTACTAAATAAAGTGATGATAAGGGACAAACTGATGAATAAACTGAACACTGGGGATTATGTTTACCAGATAGAGGGCTCTATTAGACATGTAACACTGGTGGGTGCTGTAAAACTCCTCCTGTCCGGCAAAGTCCCAAGTACTGAGGGTGTAGGTCACCGTCCCCTTGTTCTCTCGGCGTCTCTCATACCTGTACAACACAAGTTAATCACAGATGACAAAGACTCAAACGGTTTGATGTATTAATATATATATGAAAAAAAGTTTATACAGATGTCAGATCACTTTATAAGCTAAAATTTCAAGGAAGTACAGTAAAGCATACCTAAAGTGGGAGGGACATACTATTTTGATTCATTATATTTAATTTTTTTATTTTTTTTTTTATAATTCATTAGTTTATATCATGTTTTATGATAAAGAGGAAATCTGTAGGTATTAATGGGCTATAAGAATTTTCGCTGTAACTGTGTTTTCCTGTATACTGAACAATGAACTTGTCCTTACTTCCAGTCCTGCACTATGACCCCTACAGTGGCCTGGTTTGTGCTGGGAGTCTTGTACTTCTTCATCAGGGCCTTCAGCAGTGTGGTCTTCCCTCGACCTCCATATCCAATCACCATCAGCTTCATTCTGTAGTACTCTGTGGCCTGTCATTATTATCAAATTCACAACCATTATGATAATGACTATTTTGTCAAGGCAAAACAGTTTCGCAAATGAGTAGTAAGTAATATTATCAGTAACAACATTCAACATAGATCACAATTTTTTTGGTTTTGAAACCTACCCTCTTTAGGCGGTGGTGGAGGTATGTGATCAGGTCTTTGACCTTGCCCTTTAAGAGAGCAGGGTCAAGGTCAAGATTAAGGCCACTCAGGGGAAACTGGAAAGGGAAAAGTTCTTTACATAATACTACATCAAAAAGAGAAATAAATGTAGATGACTTTTATTCACATATTGATTGATGTTATTGTATATTAATTTACTAGTTAAATTTTTCCAAGTTTAACAAGAAACAAAGAAACAATGTACAATTTACCTCCCACATTTTGTGACACTTTCCGAGTTCATCGGGAAGAGTAGACAGGGGATTGTGGCTGACATCCAGGGAGGTCAAAGAACTCAGCAGACCAATGTCCCCAGGGAGCTGTACAACATGTACAATGTAGTACAGGTACAGTTAAGTAATAACAGACACAGGTAACATGTACGTAACAACATATTGATAACTGACACAAGTCATACATGTACCTCAGTCAGGCCATTGTTGGACAGATGTAGGGACTCTAACTTGCTCCAGCTTTTTCCTCCCTCAAGATTTATCTAATAAGTATAAACAAAAACCATGACTGTGCAAAATGACAAAAATAGGTGACTTAGACCTGCCATATATTGTCACATATTTTAATATGGATGGATGTACAACTGTATATGATAAGAATCAGATTTGCCTGCAACCTGACTTAATTTCAATGAAAATAACATGAATGTTATTGCTTGGAAGAATGTGTATAACCTTGTTAATCTGATTTCTGGAAACAAGCACTTCTTTCAACATGGTAGATTTCCAAGATGGTGGATTGGGTAGACCAGTTAGCTTATTACTGCACAGATCTATGAGCTTCAACCTAAAAAAGAATTCCAAGCATAAATCATTTCAAAGGAATTAAAACTGAAATTCCAATGCTTATCTTGGTTTAAAAATCATTAATCTATTAAATGTTTTTAGTTTTACAGTCAGGTTGTCTGCTATCATGGAAGAATGTCTTAAGCTTACGTAGGAAGATCAAGAATAAACTTGGGTAAATACAGCAGGTCGTTTCCCGTAATGTTGTTGTTCCTCAGTTTCAGACGAGCTAGTCTGGGTAGATGCTGGGCAGCAGACTCAGTGGGAAGCTTCTCTGTAAAACATTTACAGAATATGTCAGGGATATTACTGTACACCATTACTTTCTATCAAGCTATTATCAACTATTCAAAATCCAAATTCATGTTCAAATAAAATGTTTCTTTTTCTGAAGACTTACATGTATTTTTTGCTAGTATATTTTTTTTCATCTGTATACTCGTCTGACAGATGCAAGTTATTAATTTATATATTTTAAAAATGAAGTTTTACAATCAGATATTACCTATCTTGTTAAAGGCAGCCTCAAATACATCTAGTTTAGTACAGGCACTCAAGAAATCCTCTGGGATTTCTGTTAAATTGTTATGATTTAACTCCAGTCTCCTTAGATGGACCAAACCCAGCGAAGAATTCAAATTCTCCAAGTTGTTACTACAACAGACATTTTAAAGATTCATGACTATATAAGCCAACAAAAAGAGTGTTTCTACCACTTGTTTGATTAAAGAGTATCATTTACAACTGAGAAAGAAATGATTTGCGACATTTTGTTTTACTTCTAAATTAAATGCATATAGAAGAGGGGTATCTGTAGCTTGTCCCATATTTTATTTCTTATATACCCGGTACTTTAACAGATGGCGCTTTCAAAACTTGTAACTTGAATGTTTCCTGAATAGCATAAAGACTTAATGGATATTTCATTAAGCTTGGATAATTAAATCCATGAGTGAGACATTTGATACTTTAAGGTAACCATAAAAGTTGCTTTTAAAACTCTATGATTAAAAATTTTAAGCCTGACACAGAACTAGCCAGTTTTTGACTAAATTGGCCCGAGAACCAAGTAATTAATTTTTTATGGGACAACTAAAGATCAAAGATTCTAGGACGTTGTGGCACGTACCTGTTCATCTGCAGCACCTCCAGATGAGGAAGTGCCTGGCCAATCTGAGAGGGGATGGCAGACAGAGCATTATGATTCAGAGTGAGTTCTGTCAGCTTTGAGTGGACATGGGAATCCAAGTCCCAGTGTGTCATCTACATATTAAATACTTGTACAATCATTTAAAGAACTCCCATTGTGCATAGAAAAATGCAATAATACAAAGTATGTAATTTATGAAAAAAAAAATGTTTTCAGTGTAGTAGTTGGGGCTATATGGACAATGGATATTGGCCAGGGTAGCTCAATGGTAGAGCTCCTGACTCAAGTTGTGAGGGTCCCTGGTTCGATTCCTGATCCAGCCATATATTTTCATTGTATTTAATATATGCTCATTCCTCCTTCCCTACTACATCAGTTTTGTTTGAGAGACCATTACATTAGGTGTGTGTACGTATACATGTGAACTTGCCTCATTGTGTGTCAGGTCAAGTGAGGTCAGATTCGGACAACACAACAAAACCTCTACAGGAAACCGCGTCAGTTTATTCTTCCTCAGGTCAACTACATGCAAGTTCTCCATCGACTGAAACAGAAATTCACATATTACAATTATATCATAAATATTACATCACATAGAAGAGTTTTTCACAGGTTTATAATTTGGCATTTTGATTGCTTTACGGTACTATGTCAATCATTTTGGCAAAATATAATTTGATGGACACAGACATTCAGTATGTTGCTTGTACATGTACGTTCCAATACTCAAGGGTAAAAATTTAGCAATGAAATTTTAGTGGGGTTGCTACAAACTGAGAAAATAAATCAAAATTAGCACCACTATAAGGTATTACAGGACTGTCTGCTAGCAGCTGTAAAGTGAAAATACAAACTCAATGGTGGGCACTTTCAAATTCAAAACATAATTCAATTCATTGACCAATTAGGGGCCCTCATGGGGCAACAGAATGATTGTGCAATCATAAAATAAACACTTTGCACAATAAACACATACACAAGAAGGAAAGAGTTCAAAACATATGTTAAACCACTGTCCATTCTTTTGCATTTATTAAATATTCATTTGTTTATGTTATTAATAATCAAAAGCTTTCTTTTCAGTTTTGGTTCAATAAGTGATATGATCACACTCTCTTGGCATTATAGTCAATTCAAAAAGTCAGCAAGATTCCTTCACAAAGAACCCAAAGATCACCCTGATACCGACCTCAAAGAACTTGTTAGGGATGGCAGTGATGAGGTTATCGGTGAGAGCAAGTTTTTCCACAGAGGAGAAGAAGCGGGGGTGATGGTCTTTGGTGTCCGAGAGATGATGCAGGGACTGAAGGCCATTGGACGAGAGATCCAGCGACACAAATAGATCTGTGTCATATGATTCACTCTCTCTTCTGGACTCATCTGTAAATGCAACAAAGTTTTAATTAACTCTTTACCCTTTAATGCCACCTTTTGACGCATAGGTCATAGAGAAAAAGTAAGTACATTAATAACTATCTTTTTCTCCTCTAAAGAGCAACGTTTGTAAACCAATTCATCTGACTGTACATGTATATTCCAGATCATCTGTCTGCATATATAACTGTTCCAGCTACATGTATGAGATCCACATCCTCTGTTTGTACATTATATCTAATCAAGTTGTTTATAAAATACATATAGTAAAGTTGTGTTTGGTCTATATTATTTGTTTGCATGAATCACCTGATCCAGATTATAATCAAGATAATGTTAATCAAACACACCTGATCCAGCCGTATTATCCAGATCATCAGCCGATGGGCAATATCCAATATCACTGGACTCCCCGTCGCTGGACTGATACATGGTGTGGGAACGCCTCTGTGGAGTCAGATTAAAGTACAATTATATTGATTCAAAACCCTTTTTCAGCTAATCAAAAGAATAACATAACATTCTTTTATTTTTACAGCTTCTCAGAAAAAAATATCAATAGACAGAGAGTTGCTTTTTTTTATTGATAAAGCATCTCACTAGTGATAAGAAAGAACACACTGTACACTCACTTTGGCAGGAAGAAAGACATCTTCTATGGTCAGGTCAAGGTTGGTCAGGGAGGGAGAGGGGCTTCTCATCTTTCTGGACCAGGGCCCTGCCATAAACCAGGCTTAAATATCAGTCAAAATGATATAATTAACAGTTCAGCAGCTGTTAAATTCAATCGGGCTTCAGTATCAGTCAAAATAAATCAACAACTCTACACAATAGCTACAATCTGTAGGAAATTAAACACCTGAAGTACATGACTTTACTAGTACCTGGAAGTGAGAGGGGTCGGCTCTGGGGGGTAGGGGTGACCCGAGGGTCATTTTGACTGTAGGGGAGATTGGCCCCAGTAAGGGACATCTGCTTCCACTCCTGTACTTCTGTCTGGGAACTCTCAAACATCCAGGAATTCTCATCATTTTCTAGTAATTTGGATCAATTTCATTTATTAATACATTTATTTTAAAAATAACACTGCCCAGTTTACATGCATGTACTGTTGACTTAGGTGTACTATATACTTGTCATAAAACATAAGCAAGAATAATGCATAAACAAAAGTCAATATAAGATTATTATAATAAGTAATTTAATTTTTTTTTAACTGCTTAAATACTAAACAATAGGTTCACATATGTGTACATATATTAAACATAAGATTTCTACAGACCGACATTCCATTACAAGCATTACCGTCGGTCTCACTGAGGAAGAACACAGGTTTAAGCGACTCGTCTGTCACTATGCAACTGTTGGCGGGGCTCCCTATGGGGGACAGGAGTTTCCTCCTGTAGCGGAGGTCACGTCCTCTGGGTGCGTCATCAGGACTAGAGCGGCGGCGAGGAGTCTCTACAAGGACAGGAACAGCTGATTTGTAAAAACAAAAATTATCTTAGTTTCTCAACCTAAAAAATTCAATATATAATTCGACAGACAGATATCATATTTTTAATTTCAATGAAAGATTTTCAAAGTGGAATAACTGAATTTTAATATTTTAATTAAAATTAAAACATAGGTAATCACAGATTACAAAGCTCACCGAGACGAGGCATCAACTTTATGAGGCATCACCTTTATAAAACCACCTTTATCATATTATATGAAAATCATAGTTAATGATCTTGGATATTCATGGATACTGTTTTGACACAATATCGTATATCATATGTAAAAAAATTGTATGATAATCATATGTTCATTTCATACATTATTATAAGATACAATGTTTATCAATACAATAATATAAAATATGATATTGCATCCAATGATACTTACAATATATATCATTTAATACAATATAATACTGTAATAAATATTGATGCAATATGATTTTGTAACATATAATATGACATTGTATCGTGTTATACATTATTGTATTTAATCACATAATACAATATCATAATACCTAATATAAATACAATATAGCATTATTTGATACTATATCATATTACATAATACATCACAATATTTTAACATATAATATTATATTGTATAATATAGTATAATTTTGTATTGTATGATATTGTATCATATTTGATACACAATATTGTATCATATGATACAATATAATTTGATAAAACATTGTGTATCATATCATATGATACAATATCATCTGATACAGTACGATATTATATAATACAATTTTATACAATATCATTTTATACAATATCATATCATATGATACAATATCATATTATACAATATCATATTATATAATATCTTACAATATCATATAATACAATTTCATGTATTATATAACAATATATTATATAAACCAATATCATATTATACAATATTGTATCATACGATATGATATAATTATAATATACAATATCGTATCATATGATACAATATCATATATTGCAATATAATATGAAACAATATCATTCGATAAAATAATATATTATACAATATCATATTCTACAATATTGTATAATAATATACAATACTATACATAACAATATCATAATACAATATCATATAATAATGTACAAAAAAATTGATACAATATCATATCATATCATATAACTTTTTACAATATAATGTATGATATTACATTGTATCATATAAAACAATAGTGTATCATATCATAGAATACTATATCATAGGAATCATGTTATATCATTTAACAACAAACACATCTATCAAGTAGGTTTGAGTGAGGTAGGAGAATTTTTAGCATCCTTGATAATGGAGATCAGGCTCTGCATCTGAAGCTACCTCTGCAATCCATTTATATTATAGTTAAATCAATTATGCAAGCTATTATCTATAAAACATGTAACCTGTTCCAAAAAACTAAACCTCATCCAGCATCCGAAACCTATGGCTCAGATTCAGCATTCAAGCCTGTCAGATGCATCAGTATCATGAGATGCATCATCCCTGCAAGTTTGGTGATGTAAGGATCAGTAATAACTAAGATATAATCATCAGAGGGCACCTGCTCTAAAAACTTTAACCAGCTCTTAAAACCTTAACCTCATCCAGCATCCGAAACTTATGGCTCAGATTCAGCATTCATGCCTGTCAGGTGCATCAGTATCATAAGACGCACCATCCTTGCAAGTTTGGTAAAGTTAGGACCAGAAATAACTAAGATATATTTTTTAGCATCCTCGATAATGGAGATCAGGCTCTGCATCTGTGGCTACCTCTGCCATTCATTTATATTATAGTTAGATCATATATGCAAGTTTGATATAGTGCTATTACCTACATGTATTAAACATGTGACCTGTTCCAAAAAAACTAAACCTCATCCAGCATCCGAAACCTTTGGCTCAGATTCAGCATTCAAGCCTGTCAGGTGCATCAGTATCATAAGACACACCATCTATGCAAGTTTGGTGAAGTTTGGACCAGTAGTAACTTAGAAATGGCTATCAAAGGGCACCTGCAACAAAAACTTTAACCTGCTCCAAACACCTTAACCTCCTCCAGCATCTGAAATTCATGGCCCAGATTCAGCATCCAAGTCTCTCAAGTCCATTAGTAGGTCCAGATGCATCATTCATGCAAGTTTGGTGAAGGACCTGCAACAAAAACTTTAACCAGGTCCGGACGCCGACGCCGACGCCGACGCCGAGGGTATAGCATAAGCTCCCCCCGACTTCGTCTCGGTGAGCTAAAAATCTAGTAATTCTTTTTTTCAATATGGAAACAAAATGAATTTTAGTCTGTCCTAAGTTATTGCTTCCATCGCTTTTTGATGATTTTCAATAAAAATACACATACCTGTGAAAGAAATACAGATGAAATCGATAAAAGGAAAAATGTCCAAAATATCTTCATTGACACATTATCATTTTTCAATCAAGATATAAGTTCACAGGAACGAAATCAAATTTCTTACGGAGATTTATAATAGGAAATGTTTACATATTTTAACCATTCGGAACTCACTCGGAATAGCTTGCACAATTTTTCAACGTTATCATCCGGGCTTAATCATGGCTGATGCAATGCAAAATCCCTGTAGACTTTCTATTTTGGGTTGTGTATTGAAACCTGAAGCTGTAGAGGGGGCGTTTCAAAATAGTTTTCATATTAGTGTGTGAATGTAGTTTGAGCACAAAGGTATTTATGATTATCGAAATATCAAGCAAAAAGTGGTGGAAGCAAAAACTCAGGACAGACTATAATACAAAGCATTTGACCTGATGCTGCTGCTCCCGAGAAACAAACAAAATAAATGTATAAAACATATAAAATTCTGTAAGTTATAATGATGTATAGCAATTCTGTTCGCATTCTATGCATTCCTTTTGATATAGTAAAGTTTTCTGTTTTAATTGCACATATTCCATGCCAATTAACTGACAAATATACATATCACTAAGCATTACAATGGTATTCTCCATTAATAGCATGATTTTCAATTTCCTCATTGTGATTTTAAGTAAGTAACAGTATGAATCAATGAAAATCCAAGTCTGATCAAACCTTGGGCCTCGGAGTTGGTGATTCCAGAGAGATCCTCATAGCTCTGCTTGAAGCTGTATCTGAACTTATGTCTGTTGGCGCCGATACTGGAGTCACTGATGGAGTGGTGGTATATGTTCTCTTTCCGCTTCCTCCTTTTTTCCTCACTCTCCTTTACCTGACTTGTTATGTGTTTCCAGGAGCCATCGAAAACAGCTGTCAAAGTCAACATCTCTTGTATCTTATCTTATTGACTCACAAAATTAATTTCAACTTCTCTTGAATATAACCTTCCCCCAACCATAAAGCCACAAATCTAATAAACATATAGCAAATGCTAACAACACAAGTAATTGAATAGCAAGTTCAACATTACATAGTAGATGTTTAACCTGTAAATAGAATTTATTTCCAATTCATTAAACACAATCAGTGATTCAAAGACACAGTATCCTCCTCTAATTTTTTTTTGTATGATTCATTTTTCATTTGCAAATGCTGCTGAATAACTATTCAGCAACAATATATGTTAGCAAGTAGATATTTTGCATTCAAATTTCACCAATATTTATAGCATAGTGCTACGTAATATACCAGTACTTTGTTAACATGATTACTTGTACACTATTTGAGGGCTATTATACTTTTTTTTTTACAGAATACTGTATACACATTTAAAGCTTTAAGCCTTGTAATATTTTGTTTACTGTATAAAGTAAAACTGTATACACTCTTTGATATATTAAATAATATTTGATTTACAGTTACACTGTATACCCCTATTGAGAATTTTTAATACTCGATTTACAGTAATACTATAAACACAATTTACAGTAATACTGTAAATACTTATACTGTAAACACTTACAGCTGGCACTGCTCCTGGTGGATGGTGACCAGTCAGCGGTCATTGATCGGGGCAGAGCTACCTCCAGCCATACAGTGTTAAAGTCCGACGTCCCCAGTCCGAGTCCTCCCCACGGAACGTGGAAATCTGATAGAAGTCACACAAACAAGAATGATGGTCTCTTTCAAATGATGGCTTTGGAAATTTAAGGAGCATTATAAAATTGAATCAGCACAGCATATACTCAATTCTGTATCAATAAATAATTATAATTTTATAATCTATCATTAAATTCTTATTCTAGATACTGGTAAATGATCAGTACAGAGATATCGACTTTAAATAAGTAAATCCTTTCCAAGAGTAAAATTTCTGGAAGTCTTACGTGATCTCTTGTGGCACAGAGCCCCCAATAGCAGTCCAGTGATTCTGTCATTTCGGTGCTGCAAACTTTTTGCAAGAGCATCTTTGATGTCATTCACACCCTAAAATGGAAGCAGTAAATCCATTGTATTTGAAGAATCTAGGACTTTGCATCAAATGTTGTAATGATTGCAATTTTAAGTATATATATACATGTATGCCTTTTTATGATTTGTTATCTAACTGTATGATTTGTATGACATGATATTCCTTCAATTTTAAGATTGATGGAATCATACAACTGTAAACCAACTTAAATACATGTACTGGTACCTCTTGTTCCTGATGTGAAAAATTACAAATAGTAATTGAGCCTTTTCAGTGCAATACTTTTGACTGTTTGAAGAATACTTGATTCATCTATTTACTTCTAGCTCCTATACCTTACTTGGCAGACTCTTACATATTCACTTTTTGCTCCACCATCTTACTGAGCCTTCCCCTGACTATGAATTCCTGCTCCTTTACCTTACTGAGTCTTACTCTAGCGATGAATTCCTGCTCCTTTACCTTACTGAGGAGTCTCCTGACTATAAATTCATTCCCAATCTCTACAGCCCAGGTCAGTGGAGTCTCACCATTAGAGTTCACAAAGTTTACATTGGCATCCATCTCCAAAAGACATATCACACCCTACCAAAACAAGATAATGGACTCACTATCACAATGTAAGCTCATCTAAATTTCAGGCAGAAATGAGTGAAAAGTTGACAAGCATAAATTTGGAAAACACTAAATCATAATGTAAACAAAATTTAATTCATTACTGTAACAGCTTTATTTCACAATTTACCAGTGATGAAAGTGGTTTGTTTTTTTTTGTAGAATTAAATTTTGAAACCAATGCCTAAGTATGTAATCTTAATCAAATATAAAAGACATTAAAGCACTGGCAGTAAGATCACAGATCTTGTGAACTTTGCAAAACTTCTTCACTCAAAAGTCTTAGATTTTAAAGGCAAGGATGATACATACAGCCAAATTCCCTCTTTTACACTCAGCCAGTAGCATGTTCCCTTTCACCGTTTCATTGAGACCAAAGATCACTAGGCATTCTCCAGCGAGGTCCAGTAAATCTAAACAACAGAGAGGAAAGATTCCAAAATACAGCCATGTCAAGAGTAAATCAATAAAATATCAAAATCAATTCAATTGTATTTTTTTAAAGAAGATAAAAAAGACAAGAAAGCTAGTATATTTGGAAGTAAATAACAGAAATGCAGGTTCTGGAAGTATTTTCAATGGGTTCTTTTTTTTAGCCCTATGCCTTCACTATCAAAACTTTTCAGTGCTGTTATAAAACTGATATAAAGGGAATATTCTTTTTTTAACCTTACCCTGCCTAAAAACAACTAACAAAATTTTATAATTATATGTTATTACACATTATTTAGTTTTTAACCTTCTCCTTAGTTTTAGACAAATTGGTAGTAAGAAGTATAAGCATAAAACAGGAAAGTAAGAGGACACAGAGATGGACAAAAGCTTATTAAATCTTAATGAAAGACAGATTTGAGCACTGACCTTGAATGAACTTGACTGAAAATACCATATTATCTTATTGGTTGCCAAGCACTGTATTGAATGCTGAATCAGATCAACTCTGAGTGACATCTCAATTGTCAAGAATTGTATTGAATGCTGGCCAGTAATAATTTAATGTTAAAGAATAGAATGCTGACAATAAGTGACATTGCCAAAGAGCATTGTAATGAATGCTGGTCTAGAGTGACATTTCCAAAGCATTGTTTGAATGCTGGCAAGTATTAAGAGTATTAAGACAATGTCAAAGCATAAGAATACTGGCTAAAAGTGACACTTGTCAAAGCATTACTGTACATTTAATGCCGGCCAATAGTTACATTATCAAAACATTGCACAGAATGCTGGCCAAGCAAAACTGACAATGACATACCATTGCATTTGATGCTGGCCAACAGTGACACTGTCAAAGCATTAAATTGAATGCTGGCCCAGAAATACACTTTCAAATTATTACATTTAATGCTGGGTTTAAGTGACAGTGTCAAAGCATTGTACTGAATGCCGGCCAAAGTGTGGCATTGTCAAGATATTGAATTTAATGCTAACCAAAAGTGACACTGTCAAAGCATTACATTTAACGGTGGCCAAAAGTATAAACATTATCAAAGAATTGAGTTGGATGCTGATTCTATCCATTAGCGCAAGCATTGTTTTGAATGCTTTTATCATAAATTACATCCCCTGTCAAAACATTGTTTTACAAAGGATAGAAACAGTGTAAAATTATTGAATCAAATCTATCTCACCTTTCTGATTTTCTATTTAGAAAAATGAGATTAAAAAAAAATAAAACAAAAGAGACAATATCCCTTTATATTGTGAATTGCAAACCCTGGCAGTGAAGATTGCCAGATGCTTGCAGAGCCGACAACTTGATGCATTGTACTGTTATGTATAAAAAATAAAAATCTTTTAAATAATTGAGTACAGTACCTTGATCAATGTGGTTGGCTAGGATATTGAACATCAGCTGGTGGCAGTTGACCTTGACAAATTCATCACAAAGTTCATGGCCAAGTTCAGATAACAGGTGAACAGCAACACAAGCCTGTAACATGACAGAAAATTCCATGGACAATTTCAACAAAAAATAGTCATAGTCATAGGTTTTTTTTAAAAGATTATGTAAACAGTAAAAAATCCAAGCCTAGGATAACTTACAACAAACACTAAGGATTATCTAATTCTGAAAACCAACTTTTATTTATGACCACTATATTTTGCAATTCAGGAGGGATAAACCAATTTTTTTTTTTTTTTTGGGGGGGGGGATTTTCATGACCAATAATAAATAGATAACTTAAACAATACTGAATGCCTTGAAGCAAGAACAATCTGTGAAGGCAAATTGTCAATCTTAGAAAGGCATCATGATAATCCACTGATAGTCATTAAATGTACCTCTTTGAGAAGTCCTACATGTGACTGGTACTTTTCCATGGTCTGGGTTATGACCTTGATGAGACGAGAACAAAGGTTGAAGGTGTTAAGAATAGAGGGCTCACACAACATTTGGATCAGCACCAAGCCTTTCCTCTGGACATCTTTAACAAAGGGCAACAACACAGAATAATAGAGCAACACATTTTTATGTATGCTCTACCACAATGAAATAACTATAAATTGAAATAAAATAAATCATTTATTTAATTATGTTTCCGCAGTTATAAGTATTTCAAAATTTTTAATCAAAAAGAAATTACAATTTTCAATTTTTATAAAAAGACAAACATAAACATAAACAGGTACAAGAGAAAATTTACAACTTACATAAAATATCTAAGTATTTCTCCATTGTTTTGATCACATAATCAAGGGCACCTGCTGAGTTGAGGATTTCTGCAGCTTTGTCTGAAATTGCAAAGCAAACATTTCATCAGATACATGTACAGTAAAATATAGGCAAGTGAGATGTGAGGATGGATTGGAATAAGATGGATAAGGGAAAGGGGTGAGATGGATGAGATGTAAGGAGAGGATGATAAAGGGGGAGGCAAAGTGATGTGGGGAGGGGATGAGATGTGGTGGGGATGATATGGATGAGATGTGGAGGGGGATGAGATGGATGAGATGTGGGGAGAGTATGATATAGGGGGAAGCAAAGTGATGTGGGGAGGGGATGAGATGTGGTGGGAGTGATATGGATGAGATGTGGAGGGGGATGAGATGGATGAGATGTGGGG
>WFKH01003881.1:5931622-5949451 GCA_016163765.1 Magallana hongkongensis | reverse complement strand
CGAATAAATAATAAAAATAAAAGCAGTAAAGTTTTCTTTAAAATTAAGACATTCAGTATAATAAAATAAATAGTGCCTATTTGGGAGGGTAACAGTTGAAATTGACACCCCTCGAAAACCACTGTCAACCATTTCACGTCGGTTGACAATGGTTTTCTCGGGGGTGTCAATTTTAAATGTTACCCTCGCAAACAGACACTATTTATATAATGTTTATAAATTCCGGGATTTGTTAATCCACATCAGTAATCTGGAATTTATTCATGTTGGTTTTGTATGTTACATGTACATGTACATTCATCAAAACGTTGTTCAAGCAACAAAACGTGTGTCCACATTATTGCTGATCTTCATAACATAATCTAGCTGAACAGAGACTCAACAATAATGAAGGTCACTGTAGTAACATGAAGGTAACTCTATCTACATGTATATGAAAGATCATGGTTACCATAGCAAATTGTCTGTAGGACTATTACATGTACCTAAGCTTAATAACAATTTAAGCAATTGTAAACATAACTTACTGTGGTTTATTGTTGATAATGTTTTCTCCTATTTCACTGTGTGCTTTTGGACAAACCTTCAACAGTTCCACTACTGCTTTACAACTCAAGATCTGTGTACAAAGCATATTTCTCGTTCTTAATTTATGCACAGTTTAAAACAATACACTAGAATTTACGGTATTTGGTAACCATTGAAAACAATCAAAAGTTCAGTTTTTACAAACATACAAGTATGACTCACAAATAAACTATTAACTTCTCCAAAAAATAAAATTGCTTATCCAAGCCTTTTATGCATTAAAATCAATATAAATAGTGATCACTATCACCTGCACTTTTTTGTGATTCATTAGTTTCCGCATGGCATTAAATAAGATCTCACACCATTGTTTACTCAGTCGAGATTCCTCTTCATCTGTTCTCTCTGTAAACTCATTCTCACCTGAAACAACACTTATCACTTGTATATCTCTTATTTCTTTCTCAAGTTAAAATTGTATGCACTGCAAAACTCTTGTTATGGAAATCAAGTTGAAGAGTTTTTATCAGGAAATCTTTTTAGTTAATTAAATGTCACATTAGGTCTTTTAAATTGAAGGAACTTACAGAAAAGACAGAAGAGTTCCACCCCTGCTGCTATGACTGATGAACTGTAGGGGTGAGAGGACATCAGTGGAACCAGGGTACTGGACAGGAAGTTCACGGAACTCAGGGTCTCCAGTACTAATCCTGGCAGAGTAAAAACTTTACTCATTACCAATAACACAGAGATCTGAACAGTTCCTGATATACTGAAAACTTTAGTCATTATAAAAAGCACATGGAAAAATAAAACTTATAAGAACCTGGTATCCTGAACAGTTCCCGACAAGTAAGCATTAAAATCATATAATTTTACCCATAATGAATAACAAATTAAATCAAAGATAAGAGAGTTTCAGAAATTTTCTTCACAGATTTGTTTTCAAAACAGGAGATTCTGTAAGAGTGCAATCATTAGTTATTTTTATTTAAATTAGCAAAAATATAAATTCCAATAGCTGAATTAATTTTTTAAATCAAATCACCTGTATACATATTGATATAATTGCAGAGAAAGTTTTTCAGTACATGTACATACTTTCTTTTTTCATTTCCATGAGGAGATCACAAGCTGCCTCTATCACGGAAAGGTCTGCTGAGGTACTGTGGAAGGCGTCCATCACAAATTTGTCTACATTATGTGACATCAGGCACTGGAGGTGACCTGAGAAATCAAAATTGGTTTAATTCTAAAGACAACCTTAAAAGTACAAGCTGTTCAAAATCTTACTGAAAAGCAGATATTGTAAAATGGCTTAAAGTCAAATGTTTCTCAGGCATATAAAAGAATTCCATATCAAACTACATGACTGTATACAAAATTTAAGACCCTCTGAATTTTATTTTTTTTTTCATTTTATTTGTTTTTTGGGGGGTTTTTTTGGAAGTGATGATTGCCATCAGGAATTATTCACTTTTAACTAGTTTGCTTTCTGTTTATAGTGAATTTACTAATTCACATGGACAATATAGACAAAGAACACAGATTTAAACCACACTCTTCGGGAGAACATGTTAAATTCTCCTATAAAACACTTACCTTCTGATCTGGCAACAACTTCTAAAACTTTAAACATGGTTGGTAGGACAGAGGCTTCTGATAAGAAATTCTTCAGGTTTTTTATGAATGATTCCAATTTCTCCTCAACAAATGTATCCAATATATCGGCATCTATAAAGAAAGCATGTAAGCTAATGGTAAATCAGAAGTTCACACAAATCATGCCTAGCTAGCAATGTATTTAAAGTTATTTTCAGATTTGGGAAGTCTTAGTGTCTAATAAAGATAAAGCTACTCATGGTTGTGTAGCACATGAAAAGATGGAAAATTTTTTCAATATTATGCAGATCCTGGGCTTTCAATTCTCTTATTAATAAGTTTTGAGATGCCCAAATATTTTTTTCCAACTAGTGATCCCTCCATGGATTCATCAATTTTTTTTTTAAACTATGCATTCTAATAAAACTTCCTCCTCTATCATTCAGAATCTTGTGTTATTGAGAGGCCTGGTACACAAAAGCTATACCTATATTTTGTCTACTTGGACAGTAAGAAGTTACGTACCCTCCAAAAGAATATAACGTAGCACAACACAGCTGGAGCACTGGATAGCTGTATTGTGGTTGTACATTTGCATGGCCACCAAGGAACAGTCCAACACAGTCTCAAATATGTCATCCACCAATAAATTGTTCCTCAAGTTCTCTATCGAAAGATATCAGATGGATAATATATGGTACAGTTAAAATATATTATTTATACATAAAAAAATATTTATGGTTTAACATTGTGTTGTTACATTAAAAACTGTCAAAATATTTTAATAGGTGTTTGAAAGTGTTTTTTAATATAAAAAAAAATATGTTCTGTACAATAATTGACAAGCCTAAAGATGCTTTTCCCTTACCTGATTCTAAAAGATGACAAAATATCTGCAATCCTGTTTCCTGGAGTTCTTCATCCCCTGAGAAATTTTCTAAAGCCTTCAATAGGACTCTGTACAAATTTACAGCAAGGAATCAGTGTTTTTAGTATTTATTTACAAATAAACCAAAATAATTAAATATGGTATAAATTACAGTGGTACCTGTATGCCATGTCTGAGCACTGGAACTCGTTGCAAACATCCGGTGACAATTTCATCAGAATATCCATCAGCTTCAGGCCAACCTACAGACAGAAATAAATTCAAGTTCTTTCTTCACAATGCTGTAAGAATTTTTAAACAGAAAAATATTTTCAATTTTTATTCACCGAAGGGAAGTAAAATTGTTTGTGTCTATGATAAAATTGAAAACTTTATTTTTATTACTGTTTTATAAACTATATGACAACACTTTACTTTGCATACAATTTAAAAAATAATCATTTTAGTTAAATCAACCCATTCCAATTTCATTGTGCATATTACATGAACCAACAATATGCTTCACTTAAAGAAACTGATTTGCAATTTCCTTAATCTAATCAAAATTTCTAGTTCAATTTTCTTTAAAGGTATATATGGCAGTGTGTGTGTGTGTGTGTGTGTGTGTGTGTGTGTGTGTGTGTGTATACACACACACACACACACACACACACACACACACACACACACACCTTTAATTGTGCATAAATTTTAAATAATTAAGTACAGGTAACTCTCGATAGCTCGAAGTCCATGGGAACAAGGAAAAACTTCAAGGTATCAAGAGTTTGAGTTTTCAAGAGTTCGGAATTTTCCGATTTGACCGACGGGTTTTAAAATTAGTCTTACCGGATGTTATGATTAAGCCATTTATTTAGTGCTAAACTTACGCACGCGCTTTAACAACGTTTTCTTTTCAGTTAAATATACAGACCTGGATATTTTTAAAACTAAATAGAAACAAATATTGAATAAATTCATGATACACTGTAATTATTTATTGTATGCATCATATTATGATCAGATTGCTCAGTACTACTTGACTGTGAGACGACATGTCGTAAATTAGATAAATGAGTATCACCATGATCACCCATTGTTCCCACTGTACGGGTCTTTCACCAGACGAAGAACTTGTTCAGCAATAATCATTATAATGCCAATGATGCTGATAAGCATAATTTCTATAGTTTTAAAATTCTAAAATTTTGGCCATGTCTCAAAATTATCTTTTCGTCACAATTGATTTCTCATTTTCACTGCGTCTCCAAATTATCGTAAAACAGTCGGTGTTAATTATAGATTAGGTAGCGATATGGTCAATCATCAAACAATTATCACCTTGCAGGACAAGTGTCGCCTGAATAAACAACCAGTGACACAGGTCCCGCGTCTAACGCCTGGAGCCATTTAAATGACCAAGTAGGTGTTAATTAGGTAACGCTTGGATATACACAGCCACTTCGAGGTATCGATAGTAAAACACTATAGATTATGAATAACGGGACTGCACTGTGACTCTGAGGGATCAAGGGTTTCGAGAGATCAAGAGTTTGAGAAATCAAGAGTAAATTTGTTTAGTTATATAGGGAAAAAAATCGGGACCCTAGACTCACTTCGAGCGATCAAGAACTTCGAGCGATCGAAGTTCGAGCCATCAAGAGTTACCTGTACATGTACTGACATAATATACATGAAAGTACATTGGCATTCTTATATTTCAGGTAGTGAAGTACCTTTTGAATTTCAGTGCTTGATAAATATGCATCTAGGATCCTTGTTATATGTTTCTCTATATTTCTGCTCAGCAAGCCTTTCAATAACTCATCTGTAGAAAAAAGAAGTATAAATAAGGTTACACTCGCAAATACAAGTTTTCATTTGTCTTTTTTGCAAATCTGTTTGAATCCTTATCATAAAATCTTAATAAGGTACATATCTCCAAAACAACATCTCAGCAATATTGGCCATCTTGGAAGTGAGAGTAAAGAAAATAAATAAACTTAATTTTTTACATAATTTGTATGCCTTACAATAAACTTATATTTTACATTTTTCAACCTACAATATTATTGAGTAAAATAATCAATTTTTTTTCACTATAAACGATGATCAGCTCTTTAGTGTGTTTATTCTTACAAAACATTGTGACTGATATTCCAAGGTTAACGTTTTTAATATAAAGTTAACAATTCCTAATTAACCCTCACTTTCATTACAAAAGTAGCAGAATTCTACCATTATTGAGATTGTCCTTGATTCTGTACAGAGTCAGCGTCAGTAGTTCCTCATTCAGTGACTGCTGCAGTGTCAGTACTATGGACTGGGCCTCCTCTTCCTCCATGCTGTCTATACTATCACCGCTGTCCAAAGTATAGGGCAAACTTGCTCGCTTTAAGACACTGGTCATCACTCAGCACTACTCACATGACTCTGAATAGAAAATCCAAATATTCAGACTACTTATAATATTGATCAGGATATCAAATGACAACTGAATACAATCTCAGTATACATTATTGCAGAGACACATATAACACACACATCCCTGATTATTGCATATGAGTATAAAAATAGAAGAGGGCAAAGGTCTTAATTAAGATAAAGATCACATTGTTCACATTAATGTTGTATCATTCAATTAAAAAAAATAGGTCTATATATACCCATACATGTGATATGTACCGGCGGTACGCCAAATGTACCATTTTATCTACCCCATTCACGGTGTACCGGCGGGACACCAAAATTCACAGAATATGAAAATTTGTACAGTTTTTTTAATTCCTCACGAAATGCCGCCATTTTCCTCTCATTCTCACTCAGGAGACACTGGAAAACATCACCTGAGTTTGACACGTGACCTACCAATACTTGTGTAGTGTACACAAACCGTCGCGTGTGAAGGTGTGAACTGCCAATTGGGATAATCATCCATATCAAAATGCTCTTTTAGGTAGCTTTGTTTTTAAAGGGGTATTTAATTATAACTGTTTTAAAATATTTCGTAACTTGATCGAAACACTTTTAGCCAACTTTATAAATAAACATGAATCTGAACCAGCTCTCTGTACATAATGACGTATACGATGAATAAACGTGTATATTATCATGCTTACGCTGAAATAAAGGATTTTTTATGTGCAGAAATTTATGTAAGGTTGCATTTGCTGCTGTTATGTACATTGCTGGTGTATATATCAGTAATACATTCATGAACAAGATGTAAATTGGAGACATCGACTCTCACGTTGTACTATATAAAGATGGTGAACAAATGCTCAATTCATATGATTCGTGAAAAAATTGTGATTATAAAACACAATATGAAATTTTAAAGCATAGAAAACTTTATTAAAACATTTAAAATAAGGCATTTTCAACAATATACATTTGTTGGTTTAGAAATAAGGTGCTTTATCAAAAGAATTTAAGCGATATTTTGTACCGTTTTTTGTACTGTTTTTTGATGGGCAGTGTACAGTTTTTTCACCCAAATTCCAGTTTTGTGTACAGTTTTGTGGTCTTCAACTTATCACATGTATGTATACCTCATTTCATTCTCTCAAAGGGTTTGTGTGGATTTTTTGGCATATGAAATACCATGACCGTTGCATTCAAAATAAGGATAAGTGTATTTTTAAGACCATTGTGCAAATAGCTGGCTGTCATTGAAAAAAAAATGTTCGTATGTTCGCATCATTGATCAGTCTAAATTCCGTCGGATTTCACCAGTTAAATTGTACTGTACAAGTCACTATTATTAAATAAATGAAGAAAAGAAATTGACCGGACTAGATATACAAATGTTTTATATACTGTAGAATTCGAAGCATTGTAAAAGTTCTTAGGGAGGGTACTTACATATACTGACCGACTGAGAAAAATTTTGTAACCGGGTTAAAAGATTTGCCGTAGTGTGAAAGTGTACTAATCTATTTTTATATATGGATTGAACCGAACCTTTTCCTGAATAATTGAGCATCAGAGACTTTGCAATACCACTTCATCATGAAAATCTCTCCAGCAGCCGACTTTCGCACGATGTTGCACTTTCCAATGTTTATTTCCGGTCATCATTAAATCACATGATACGCCAACGCCACCTTCAGGGAAAAATTGGCGGGAATTTTAAACAAATGTATATAAGCTGCACATTTAATCAAACGTTATACTGTAGACTTGTTTTGTACTTGACACACTCCTTTCTGCAACAGAAGCCTGTGTTAAAAGGTTAGCACGTTAGCACAGGCTTTTTTTCAGTTGCGAATTCGGGGGGGGGGGGGGGGGGATAGGAGGAGGATTCCGATTGGGAAAACCAATCCTCTTAAAGATTTTTGTTCAGTGGGTTTTTTTTTCAAGTGTCAATATGACGTACATAATATACACAAAATTGAAATTGGGTAATTTTCTCTTTTTTTAAAATGAAATTTAAAAAAAATAATCTTTCTTGAATGAAATTTTTTTTCTTCAGAAATTGCAACGAAAATTATGTTTACTTTTTTTCTTTTTTAAAGCCGTGTCGAAGAGAGCAAGAAATATGAATGTAAAAAAAAAATCAAAAGTTTTGATCATTTTACAATGATGAAAATTGTACAATTTGAGCCATTATTTTAATTTTTTTACGGGGAGGGGGCATCGATATACACCCCCAAAGAAACAGGATCCATGGGTGAGGGAATGGAGCATCTTACAGAATCAAGCTTCATCATTTGTCCAAACCGAGATGCCATCTTCCAGCCAGACTAAGACTGGAGGAGACCAACTTCTGCCCAGTACAGTCCCGAAGTGTCACAGAATGATAAGCTAGAGGTAGACCATTTTGATCTTACAGTTTCAAAAGACATGACCAGCGTTGCAAGGAAGATGACAGGGCAAAGCAAAACAGAAGAACCTATGTCAAACATGACGAGTCCAGGAAGAGATTGACAAAGTGCTGGGATATAAGATAAATACAGTGAGGATATAGAAAAACATCAAAAAGATCAGAAGATCACAAAAATGACGCCGATCCAATATCCATAAGGATGCCATCACCAGCCAATATGTTACAAGCTTTTGTTGACTGAAATCTGTTCTCTTTTGTCACCTCTTTAAAAATATATTAAACAGTACTATTGCAAACTTTGCTTGTCGTAAACGTCTCCGAATATAAGCACAGATTGTCCATTTATCATCAGTGAATATACACGCTACCTTATTCTGCTTTTCTCTTCATAAATCATTAAAAAGGTGTATGGAATACCATGCAATAGAAATGTTAGAACTTAAGTAGCCACATGTCAGCCATATGTCTATTTTTGGAAAGAGATAAGGCCTCAGACATTCTTCATCTCCATATTATTACAACATGATATGAAAACTCAAAATCTAATGTTCAAAAGCAACGTTTTGGAATCTCACTTTTGCCACTGGTTGAAGTATTGAATTGATCGTGCATATACTTTTAACTACATAACCAAACTGTTACGACTATTGATTTTCACCTATTTTTTTTTAAATCGTTAAACTTTTGAATGGCAAAGTTGATTTATTTTCCAGCCGTTTGCTTACATTGAGCTGTCGTAATTTTCTGCGCTTTATTTCATTATATTTACATTTTTCAGTGTCTTTGCCTGTGATAACACTACGTATCGATTTTGAACTATACAGTCCAATAAATTCAAATGACGTATAATTAGGGCGCAAGCGGGGTTTGCTTATTTATATTCAAATATTTAATCGTACAATTGCAAAAAATTATGTAAATATAAGTAATAAGGAATCATTCTTTGAATATTATGAGCTTTGAATATTATGAGGTGATAATTTCGGTTGGGGCGTGATCAAATCCCTTCGGGCTTTATTGGGTTTAATCACGCCCGACCAAAATTATCACCTCATAATACTCAAAGAATGATTCCTTATTCCTTAAGTCAGTAGGTGGGACAGAGACCTACGTTTTTTCATCATACGTGTGTATTAGAGACGTATATGTAGACCTAGTAACGCGATGATACACTAAAAAAATATAGACCAACAAAGAGATAAAATGTATAGTCATAGATTTATGAATAATTATGATACATATCAAGTTTTTACATCATCGTGTTAAGTCAAATGTGGGGATGAACACTTGAATAAAAAGTAATTTAAATTTTAAAAAAATGGGAAATGTAAACTTGTGACAGACTATTGTATATTGTACAGAACTCTTAATAAAGTAATTTTTTTATAAACTACGGGAAGAAATCGTGCCCGACCTGTTAACTTCTAATTTTAACCATACTATTAAGACTATTAAAAACAAAGGATAACTAAATCAGTGTTAACTTCCAATCGCAACTTCCCGGGCCTTTCCGACAGAGCTCGGAAAATTAGTGCTGCTTGTCAGAAAGTTTAAGAAGTTGCGATTGTTTTAACTGCAGGTCTACCCGGAAGTGGTTTTTAACATATGTTCTTTAAATATGGAGATTATGAGGTTAACAATATATTTTCCGAATCACTCACTTTCAGAGGATTAATTTGAAAATGATAATGACTAACGATGAATTATTTAAAGTTCCAAACAGCATAAATGTGGGCTATAAAGACGATTCAAGGTGCGTTAGGGTAATCAATATTGGAGCCATTTCTAGCATGGTTAAGAGTTTGTAGAACTAGCAACCTTGCATGAGAAAAACACGGAGCAAGATCCTCCACACTTGAATTGGAATTGGCTTCTTTAATTCTATCCGTTGCTATGATTAATTTTGTCCACAATCTCAATATCTCGCACATATTTAGCAGTTTGCATGTAGAGACTATATAAACGAACAAAACGGTTTAGAAAATTTTCATCAATTTTTTAATGAAACACAAAATTAATACAAAACTGCCAAGAATATATTTCTGAATATATGTCCAATAAAATGTGTGATTTAAGTTTTCGGCAGAGAGTTTTCATGAACAGTCGTACTTCTTTTTGTCAACTTTTCCAAGGATGATCTGTCGAATTGCCTTACGATTTGGCTTTCCACTTGCTAACAGTGGAAATTCTTGCAAACTTATGATCACATGCGGGACATACAAGCATCCAAGCAGCTTGTTCTCTGTCGTAATGTTGAATTCTTTACGGAGGTAGTCCTGCATGCTCTCCATGGAGTCCTCACTCTGTGCTCGGTAGATTATGGCGGCGCTGGGAACCAAATCTCCAGTTTCCATGTCCTTAATTGGCATCACGATGGCTGCGATGACATTACCCTTGGATTTGATAACATTCTCAATCTCGACAGGATATATTTTTCGACCAAACACTCGAATCACCTCTTGACACCGTCCCTCTACAATCAAAGAGTTATCATCTGTCACAAAACCACCGTCTTCTTGTGAAAACCACCCGCTTTTTATAAAGTATTCTTCCGATTCGGATACAATTTTATGATTGAGATATCCAGGAAATTTCTTAATAGACCGAATCCATATTTTTCCTCGCTGGCCTACCGGCTGAAGAAATCCGTTGTCATCGGTGACTTTGATCTCCACTCCAGAAACTGGTCGACAGCTAAGGACTTTGTATTTAACACTAGACTTATCGTCTACGGTGTAAATTCTGGTCGACGTAAAGCCCAATTCTGTCGAACCGTATACAACTTGAAATTCACCACAAACTTTGCCAATACTTTCCAAACTTGAGGAATAAACTACCATGCCCCCCGTGATAATTCTTTGTACTTTTAAATGTATGTTTCTCTTCATTATCAAATCCAGCAGAGAAGGAACTAGAAGAGCTTGTGTTGCGTTCTCTCTTGCTATGATACCACAAGCAGTTACAGCTGCATCAGCCATCGAAGTCAGATGGAGAGCATTTTTTAATGTTACCCGAGTTCCACCACTACCCACTTCCCAACAGGAGTATCCAGCGGCCCAAAAGAATGGCCTGTCGTTGTACAGTACCTCTTTTTCGTTATTTATTTTGTATCCATTAACGGTATGAAAAGCAAGAACAACCAGGGCATGATGTGAATGCGGTATTGCTTTAGGAAGGCTAGTAGTACCTGAAGACATGAGAATAATTGCAATGTCCTCTGGGTCAATTCTCGGAAGAGCTGCGTCGATCTCACGGGAGCACAAATCTTGAACATTGTATAGCGATGGCAAAGACTCATGTAGGAAAAATAAAATAACATGTTGTAACCCAGACACATCCGAGGAATCCATCTTGGCTATGATGCTTTTGACAGCGTGATGGTTTTGTCCATCGGCACCTGGATCAATAATGAGTAATTTTACATTACCGATGCTATTGAACAATCGGACATAACCCTCTTCTTTTTGTTGATATGGCAAACACAGTGAGCAACCACCCGCCATCTGCACTCCTATATCAGCAATAAGCCATTCTGGAACATTTCTACCACTGAGTCCAATTATGTCACCTCTCTTAACTCCCATTTGAACTAGTGCTCTTGCAAACTTTGTTGCTTTGTCGTAAAGTTCCCCGAATGTTAGCACAGACCTTTCATTGTTTTCGTCAAAGAAAATGCATATCTCTTTATTAGGAGTCTCCTTTGCTCTCTTCTTGAGTAAGTCAGGGAAAGTGATATATGGAATATCCAAATAAACGTTAGAACTTAAGTAGCTGACAGACATTTTGATCGTTGGAAAGAGGTAAGGCTGCTAACATCCTACACCTGTATGTATGTATGGACATACACGATAAGTATTATTCACAAACATTATACATGTATATGTATACGGAACATCGATGTTTCTAAAACGTGGAACGTAATGTAGAACGGAGCGGGGAACAAAAAAAATATCAAATTAATAATATGAGAGAGTTTTAAAACAGAACTTGAATTTTTGTCCATTGAAAGATAGTTCATCTGATCATTTAAAAAAAACCAAGATGTTCTATAAAACTCCAATCATTTTTTTTATAACAAGATGTTCTATAAAACTCCGATCATTTTTTATAACAAGATGTTCTATAATACTCCCTTATTTATAGCAATATATCATTTGAAATGATACAGCATATGATCGTCATAAAATAGTGATAGATTGTCTTACAACAATACCCAGTAATAACGTGATATCAGAATTCAAAGTTTCAAATCCGTTCCACTTTTCGTGCCGTGATTTAGTTACACCAACACCGTACACACACCTAGTGGCCTTAAAAGCTTGATAGTCAACATTTTATGACTTGATTGTCAACGTGGTAAAAAGATGGCTGAATAAGGCGTGTAAAATGCCTATATGAGGACAGATAAGATACTGTAAAATTAAAATATCAACAAATCTGATAAAAAAAAATTTAAATTATTGAAAACAATGTATAATTAACAAAACATCGATTTGTAACTCTTAAATATGTTAAATACTTTGAATATATTGGTTTAAACTGGCGTATGCGTGTCAAAACCTCCAAATAGTTTCATTTTTTAGAACTTCAATGCCTTTTCTTTTATAGAGTGGGTCTGAGCTCCATATCTTTGTCATAGTCCAAATAAGGTTTAATAGAAATCAAACCGATTTAAATCAACAAAAACGTGGAGAGATGACCCACTATACTTTAAAAATATCATTTTGTATCCCAACAATTGAACGTTTTAGAAAAAATAATACTATTCCGTAAATTCGTGACCAAAGTCGCATAAAGCATTTAAACACGCACTTTGTTATGACTGAAATGGCTCAGTGGTTAGAGCACCAGACATTAGGTAACCTTATAGAACTAAGGGTTTTGGTTGTGGGTTCGATACCACCAAAACTTTGTGATTATTTCTTATCGTTTGTTAAAAATATTCAAAACCGAATAAAGTTATAAATTGTCCTTTTGTAAACTTGTATTATAACATTATCAAATATATTTCATTGGAAAGAATTAAATTTGAAATTGTATTGTACGACTAAACCAAATGGGCATTTGCGCTATCTTATTCCTCCATCTTCTTCCTCGGTGTTTTGATGTGGGTGTGTAAAGATAATTTCCTTAACATTAGACTATTTTATCAAAAGTTTAATTGAGTTTTTTAGCTCACCTGAACCGAAGGTTCAAGTAAGCTTTTCTGATCACCTGTTGTCTGTCTGTCCGTCTCTCCGTTCGTCTGTCTGTAAACTTTTCACATTTTTGACTTCTTCTCTAGAACCACTGGGCCAAATTTAAGTAAACTTGGTACAAAGCATCCTTATGGAAAGGGGATTCTAAATTGTTAAAATAAAGGGCAAATCCCCTTTTAAAAGGGAGATAATTGCAAAACAGTGAAAATAGGGTGCAAGTCTTAAAAAATCTTCTTTCTTAAGAACCACTGCACCAGAAATGCCAATATTTACACCAAAGCTTGTATATATAATGAAAATTCTAAATTGTAAAAATCGTGACAGCCGGACTAATACTGGGGCCCCATGAGAGGTTCAAAGTTTAACATAGAAATATATAGGGAAAATGTTTAAAAATCTTCTTCTCAAGAACTACAATGCTCCAATTTGTGATATTACTATGCAAGCATTCTCAAAAATTGTAGATTATAAATTGTTAAAATCGTGACACCCGGACTAATACTGGGGCCCCATGAGAGGTTCAAAGTTTAACATGGAAATATATAGGGAAAATGTTTTAAAATCTTCTTCTCAAGAACTACAATGCTCCAATTTGTGATATTACTATGCAAGCATCCTCAAATAATGTAGATTATAAATTGTTAAAATCGTGACCCCCGGACAAATACTGGGGCCCCATGAGGGGTTCAAAGTTTAACATAGAAATATATTGGGAAAATATTTTAAAATCTTCTTCTCAAGAACAACAAAGCTACAATTTGTGAGAATCCTCAAATGATGTAGATACTAAATTCTTAAAATCGTGATGGCCGGACTATTACTGAGGCCCCAAGAGTGATTCAAAGTTTAACAAGAACTACAATGCTCCAATTTGTGATATAATTATGCAAGCATCCTTGTTAAAATCGTGACCCTTGGACTAATACTGGGGTCCCAAGAGGGGTTTAAAGTTTAACATAGAAATATATTGGTAAACTGTTTAAAAAACTTATATAAAATGATACAAGGAACTGTTGTTCAGGTGAGCGATGTGGCCCATGGGCCTCTTGTTTTTTCATCTTTTTTCATGCTGGTAGCTGTTGTGTTTCGTTGCACTATACCACTCTCGTAAAATCATAACTAAATGAAGTCAGTATATACAGTGTATGTCAAAACCCTCGATTCAAACAAATAAACAACCTAACGATTAAAAAACTGCATATATACATATCTTGAAAACCGTGTGAGCTACGTCAGTCCTTTTGAGGAATTTAATTGCTATGATGACAAGTACAAAGATACCTTCCGATACAATACCATATTCTAGAAAAGTTATTACATGTACTTATATTTATGCCTGTAGAATTGAGCGCAAGTTTTTCTCTATGGTAATGCACGTGGTCAGCCTGTCCATTTACGTCTTCCATTGGTCAGTTTAATGTTGAATGCACAGTATTAAAAATTAGATTGTTTTTTTTTGTCATAGTGATATCAATTCTCCTTGTTTATTATCGTGTAGTTCTCAGGAACACGTTGTGTTATGTTCAGTATTCGTTTATGGTGAGTATATTATCAGAAATCAATTACTTCTTTCTGTTCTGATTTTGAACAATCGAAGATTTTTTTTTCTTGCTGCTACATGTATTTATATTTGGAGCTGTTCATTCCATATGGTTTTTGGTGAAGTTTGTTTGAAGCTGCAATCTTTGAGATCCTTTTGCATGACAAATTTAGCTACATGCATGTGATATTTTTAAGTCGATGTGATGTACACCATAAATATCATGTTCTTTTATTGTTTTAATCCAGTGTGTTTGAACAAAAAACTTTGAATCATACTTCAAATTTTTTTGTTTGGCTATCGAATGCAAATTGCTTTTCATAGATCAAATCTTCAAAAAGATTAATATGATCTCCTTCGTAAAATCTGGGGCTTTTTTTTGTTTTTTGTTTGTTTTTTTTATATTTAAATGGTTATTATATGTAGACATGTTTCACGTTTACGTAGTGTTTGTCGTTGTCTTGTTGATGATATGTACAGTTCTTTGTATTTTGTTATTTTTGTTAAGTCTGCCATTCGAATATTCTTATTTATCGAGGAGAAATTCCATAAATGTTTGAATTATCTGTTAAATTTTGTGATCACACACACACACACACACACACACACACACACACACAATTATATATATGAGGGCTGTTCGATATGTAATGTGTATTGTAGCACAGCGCGATAACGCTTTGCACGATTTGTGGATGATCATGATACTTTTGAATAGCTCTATTCAATACCTTTCAAACGGTATAAACACAAGCCTTCAGCTCCACATAGTTTAAACTTAAAGTCATTTCAGTAGAGCCAGTCGTTGACCACTGTTGTAAAAATGGTTTGGAAACGGGTTGAGAATATTGAAGAAATTAGAGCTTATATAAAAGTTCGCACAAAAATGTATCATTCGCTTATGCAGACTTTAACTTCCATTGGGGGATGTTTATGGGTCTGATAAGGTGTCTTATGAGACAGTTCGTAGATGGAGAACGAAATTTCTGACTGGCACTGAGTCCTTTAAAGATGCAGCAAAATTTGGCCGACCTGTGACACTAACAGACAAGGTAAAGTCTGAGAAGTCAGAGAGAAATTAAAAGTGATGGCAGATACACGATTCGTGAAGTTGCCAAATCTTTTTGGCATATCGCTTTCGCGGGCGCATTTTATTTTGAAGCGTATTTTGAAAGTACGAAAGATTTCTGTCAGATGGATACCGCAAATATTATCAAATGACCAAACACGGGCACGAGTACAAACCGCTATGCAACTGCTAAATATGTCTCTCAAATTCAATCAAAGACAATTTGCAAATATTGTTGCTGGTGACGAAACATGTCTTCACTATTTCTAACCAATAAGAAATTTGAAACAGAATATGGCTAACTAAACACGGTAGAAGGCCTGTAGTTGCCCCCTCCTCCCCCCCGAAAAAAAAACAAAAACAAAAAAAACAACATAAGCACAACAAAAGTTCTTTACTGCATATTCTTCTCATATTATGGTGTAGCCGTACAAGTTCCGGTGCCGAATGCAAAAAATGTTACAGGTCGATATGTAATACTAAGAAAGCTCAAGAAATATTATCTTAAACGGCGCCCTGTGTCTAAATCGTCTCCTTTATGATAATGCTCCATCACATACATCTCAGCATGTGAAGCAATTTTTGAAGCCGGAGAAAGTTACCGTCTTGTCACACTTTTCAGATCTAGCCCCATGCGACTTTTTCCTTAATTTTTCCAAAACTTAAAAGTTCTTATCTGTCGTCGTTAGGTACCGACAAGGGAATGGAAACGGATGCAGAGATTATATGTATTTCAAACCGAAAAGAATACTTTGAAGGGAAGTAATTTAAAAGTTCATGCATTTCACTATTTGAGTCGAATGCTTTTAAGATATCGTACAATACATACATATTTAATTTACCTATCGAACAACCCTCGTTAGATATCACACTGTTGTTTTGGTATCAGCCCGAGCAATTGGTACCGTTCTTCGTCTGAAGAGCGCTGGCAGACACCATCATTTACAATCCGTCGTCTTCTGATGTTGTAAAGAAGGGGGTCTAAGATGAGGCACTATATATATCGAAAGAGAAACTTTTTTCCTATTAACAGAAAAAATGTGTCAAGTTCCTTCGCTTGGATTTCGTAAGATTTTTTTATTTACTTCATTATAATTCATATTGTTAAGCGAGTTAATTGAGAACGTTCATAAGCGGTCGTATTTCATTTTCCTCTTAATTTTTACTTTTGCATTGAGTAAATGAAGAGTATGATTTATAATTTATTTTCTAAGATAATAGATTGAAATTAAGTTTAACAAAGAATCGTGCAATGCTTTTGTAAATTTCCTTGATAATAATTAAAGCGTGCTATTATTCTAAATACCCAACTGTTGAGCAGATGACCTCTCCTTTCTTAGATACAAATAACTTTTTTTGCGATATTTTTGAATTATTTTTCAATTTTTAGCATTAAATAAAATTTTCCGACGTGTCATTTAATGGCACATATAAATAGTTCTTCATATTATTTTTTTCTATCGCTATTTCCTGAATTTGTCTTAACATAAAAACAAAGGTAATGGGGAATTTAGGTTTTTGATTTTAGGACGATACAGCCTCTTGACGACGCGGGTTGAGATAGAAAAAATTCAGCCCTGGTTGACCAGACAGTCCTCGCTTCCGGATGATGTCTCATTTAGTCCAAAACACGCATATCAGAGCTGAAACACTACTAGGTATATGATATAAAAGTGGATTAATTAGTAATTATATTAAAATTAAGCACGTATTCTGCCGAACGACAGACTTTTAAAAAGCAAAACTTCTATCATTCGGCAAACACCGTTTGATACCGTTATATTCACCTTTGGATGAGATACTTGTACTACAATCGCAACTTCTCGTGCTTTTCCGGCAGGCTCAGAAAAAACACCTCGAATGTATTACATAGGCGTCCATGACAACCCCCCTTTTTATAAATCGTGATATCAATTCAACACATTTTACGATCTGTTACTTCATTAAATGTAATGATTTACCCTAAAATATACCACAGAAGAGACATACAAGGCTGTCTATAGCCGATACTTAAATTAATGGGAAGCGACTCCATTTTGTATATAATTCTAACATCCGTTAAAATACATTCGAGGTGTTTTTCCGAGCCTGCCGGAAAGTCCCGAGAAGTTGCGATTGACTTGTACTAATGTCTAATGTGCTGAGAACCTTCCACACACACACACACACACACACACACACACACACACACACACA
>WFKH01003881.1:5911696-5930267 GCA_016163765.1 Magallana hongkongensis | reverse complement strand
CAGCAATAACCTCTATGTTACGTTCTGATCCACCAAAACGATAATTTTGATACGTACTTTTGTATGTTTAATGTAAAATTGAAAAAAAAATCAGAAATAAAGTTTTGTGAACATAAATAGTAAAGTGATATCATTGTTGGATTGTACTGGCTGTGAAGGTAACTTCGGACGCAAAACACATATTGTCTTATAATAATAACTAGTGAGCAGTTTTTTTTAATAAAAGTTGATAGAGAGTTATCCTTGTTTATAATGTATGTATACTTTAAATGTGTGGTGTTGCTGTCTAAAAGTGGTACATATTAACTGTTTTACATAAGAGTGGAGTTAAAATTTTTTAAAAGCATTAATAAAAAAAAATAAAGCAAAACAATATGGTAACAGTACTAACAACATCAAAGACAACTACGAAAAATAGGGAAAACAAAAAGGAGCAAAAGTAAGCATAAATGGCACATTCATTTGAAAATACCGTTGAAAAAATTTAAATCCCTTGATAACGTTTCTTTAGGTAAATGTTCCTTCATTTGTAAATGTGCCTATAAAACGTTTCAATATTCCAGTTCCAATGGGTTTAAATATACTCCTTATTTGCAACGTCATTGAAACTGCACTTAAAAAAAAAAAAAAACCTTTGAAATTTTTAAAATCCAATTGAATTTGAATACGCAGTGATTTTATTAAGAAAGGTGTGCGGATCTCTACCAGCCAGTACAACCTCTTACCGCAAAAATGAAGAAACTTATTCTGGAATTGATTTTCACAATACTTTGTAAGTCATTTTTTTTATCTTTTGATCAGTTATTATGGTTGTTACATTATGTTGTTATATTTAATAATCACTTAAATACTATATATATATATATCATTATTAATTTTTTGTGAAAGGAGAATAATAATAATGTCCAAATAATTATAGAATAATAGCTTTTTTTATGTAGAACCGCACACCACTGGTAAAATTCCTAACTATACTGCATATTATAGAAGAAATCTGTCGTGTTGTAAATTTTGTATTTACACCCACCCAGTAAATTCAAAACTCTTAAAGCTACTTACATACATTTTTTTTTCTATTCATTTATATCCAGTTCAAGTCCTATTTAATGAAAGAATACTTTTTGCTAGAAAATGATTATAATATTAAAGAGTGTTGCAAAACAGCGGGAATACTCCCTAACGTGAAAAGGACCTTTAAATATCCATATCGCTTGAAGAGTCATATCTAAATATAGACACATTACGTAGACGACTATATTTACATAACGGGTATGTTCCGTATATAGGCAAAATACAGTGATACACAAACATTTTACGCGCATTTATATCGAACACGGCAACCACCAAATACAGTTAGGAAGATGACCATATATTCTGTATTTTGATGTTAACATATGTCAATTGATTTCACCTGTCCAGTGTGTTTAAAGTATCTTTCTTTGGAGCTACATGAATAAATCTGATTCTGGCTCGTTAAAACCGTCAGAGTTGTAATTATAATCATCGCATGTTTCTATAGTATCTAGATAAACGCTTAGTCAAGATAAAAAGATAGAACAAATTTATCCGTACATATTTTCATTAACCTATTGCTCCATCACCGGTTCATACTTTTTAAATGTTTTTTTTTTTTTTTTTTGCTTTTAACAACCAGCTGTACGTGTATTTTTGAAATCGGCATACCCGGTTATTTCATAAAAAAAGGAAAAAAAATCAACTTTCTACATTGATGCGTACATTGTTTTAAAATCCGTTGTTAAGAAGAAAATGTTTATAATTCAAGTTTATAACGGGGACTTTACACAATAAGTGATTTTGAAAAAAAAATTAAGCACGCATGCAAAATATAACATTAACGAGTGGTTAAATAACTTTATTCTGACATTCTTAAATTTTCTATATACATTACCTTTTTATGCGATTAAAAGAAATATGTATGAAAAAAATTCCAACTGTTTCGGGATTCGAACCCAATCAAAAAAGTCGGACACGGTTACTCTCTATTCTAACTGCGTTACCACTCGACTAATTTAGACATGACTTTTAGCGGGAAAATTTAACACAGCGTTCTTGAATTTCAAAGGTATAAAGGATTTTACCCAAAAGTTAGATTTAAAAAAAAAATATGCCTCTATGAAACAAAAACCGAAAATGGCAGTTTTCAAGAAATTGTCTTATTCTAAACGTTAAGATTAAATTAATTTTGTTTCAAGGAGGCAGTTTTTCACAACAATGAGGATTCCCCTTTTATAAAGCGTGAAATCTACCACATTTGTCTGTGTATACATAACCATTTTCAAATTTATATAATGTTCTTATAAAAGTTAATATAAACTTTCCAGATAAAATTCTACACTGCTTTATATACAACGTTGCAAGCAAAAAAGAATTACATCAAATTCTGTAACTTTAAATTTTCCATTTTATCTGCAACTCCTTTAGGGAAAATTAGCATTGGAATTGCAACACCTTCTTTAATTCAAAAGCTAAAAATGCTTTGACATTAAATGCTAAAAAAGCTAAAAATGACTTGATATAAAATGAATAGTAAAAATTATATGTAAGTAGCGTTAACAAGCTTTTGAATTTACTGGTTGGGTGTAAATACAAAATTTACAACATGACAACGCATATTGTAAATTTTGTATTTACACACACCCAGTAAATTCAAAATTTACAACATGACAAATCTCTGGAAATATACAAGTGTTTGTCATTTATCAATGTGGATTTCAAGACCCGGATCTCAGCTTTAAAGTATACCTTATTTAAAATTCAAGTCCTTGAAAAGAATTGAGTGCGGTGTGTTTGAAATGGGGCTTGTATGGTTTCTATAGCGGTTTTGTAATTGATTATTGATTTTGGTCTTGAGACGAGGTCTATTTTATGTCTTATTATAAAAGGGTTTCAGATATACAGTGCACTGATTTACAGAAGGTATATAGACAAATGTTTTTAATCAAATCGAAAATTGATTTAAATTTTATACGTGCTACGTAGTCAGTAAGAACAAAAAAGATTTTTATAGCAATTTCAAGTTCATGCCCTGGTTATTAAACATAATGATATGTTCTTAAATATGATATTATGTTTCAAAACCGTGTACTTTTGTCTCTTCATATCTAACAGTATTGTCCACCAATAAATTGATTTATGTATTAATTACAGTAATACACAATAAATTAGTCATGAGGCATTAGTCATTAGTCATAAAATTAGTCATGAGACAATCTAACACAATATATACATGTATATTTCTGATCATCAATCTTAAATCATTATGTATAATTTTTAGCTGTTCAACGAGTTAGATAGATAGTAGGTAGATTCTCCTAATTTTAGATTTTTACTGCCTAGACCAAATTCAAAAAGAACTGTTTATAAATACATGTATGTTTATTCACTGATTAAGCCATTTTGATAATATGCATTTCTATGTACTTTCAATTCTAAACTATTACATAGACAGTTATAAATTGTTATACATGGTAAGAACCTCGTAAGTTGTAAGAACTTGTGTTCGAACCATTTGTATATTTTTATGCAATAAAATATGTTCCAACAAAAATGTATAATATAAGTCAATCGTGTCAAAACTGTAACTAGGAATGCTTTATAACTCATTGTTGCTCTCAAGTAAAAGTTTGATTTTATCTGTCTCTTAACTGTGTGTTATTATAATTTTATCACTTTTGTACATGTTTTCATATAATGTCAATTCTTCACTGTCATATATTGATTTCGATAAATAAATATTTTTATTCTTTAAAGAGGAGCTACGTTCTTGTATTGAATGAGCTTGAAAGGCAAGTAGACATAAATATATGAAGCTTTAATTAAAATGAATTTATTGCAGGTCTTCCCGTGACGTCTGCGGCCTACTACTGTTACTATGGCTACTCCTACTACTGCTACTATTACAATTATTACAGCTACGACAGGTTGGTAACTGTATTGACATTTTACACATTTTTTGGACATTCTGTTAATTGTCTATTATCGTTAATTTCGCTCTACCTGCAAAAAGTTGATACCATGTGATTCTGCATGTAATCTAAACCTTTATGATAACTTTGATTAAAATACTGTAGATTCCTAATTAAACGCGAAGAATTAATATCCACGTAAAATAGCGGGAAGCACTTCTCGCGGATTTTACTATCTCGCTTTTATTTTTCGGACATATGTAAAAGCTGCTTGGTCCGATTTTATATCAGTATATTTCTGTACGCTTTTAAACGATGGTATGCTAAGTATGGGTATAATAATAGACATTGCAGTAGTTTTCCCGGTCAATTAAGCCATATTTCAATGAAAAAACGATGTACATGTACAAGTTTACAAAACAAACTTGACATAAACAGGTATCGCGTTATTTCGCCTCATATAAAAATTCGCCCCTGACGTCGAGGCGGGTATGATTGTATTACGACTTTGACATCGCTATAAAAATAAAGGTCATGTTTTGGCAAATCAAAAACAAACCTGTCTACATTTTGTTCACTAATATTTCTGAAGTTTGTTTAGTTTACAATCGATGCATAACATGCGGGTTGAATAAATTAACCCAATCATTCGGGGGGACGAAACCAAACGGTTCCCTTTTCTAAACATTTCCATGATGCATTTGGTTTTGGGTTTTTTTTTGTGTTCCCATAAAGAAATAATCTTTATTTAGTTTGAATATTTCTAACTTTGAAAGGAGACCGATTCTGCTGGCGTAAATAGGCAAAAGTCTATAACTTTTTAAGATAATTGGTTTGTATGAAAAATTATTTGATACGGTAATAGCCAAAAAATCGGACCTTGCAACTGTAATTTTGCTTTAATCAAAGACAAAAACATGGCTAACAGAAGTTTATAAACCGTAATTAGGGTCTTCCGTTTCCAACGGAAGACCCTCTTGTTATTCTACGGTTTCTTTTTATTATTATTTTATATTATTATTTTTCCTCTGACATTTTTCGAGCGCTATAACTCAAAAACTGTTTGGGCGATTTTCACCAAATTTACAGGACTGATAGAGCATTAAACGTGCTTGCTTATATAAAATTTTAAGCTGATGACGTCACTTCCGGTTTGAGATTCTTAAGATTTTGTGAATTTTTAAGGACCATTTTGTCCACGTAACTCCTCCGAAACTAATGGTAATAAAAACGTGAAACTTTCAGGAATATGTAGATGGATGTCTGTAGATGATCCTCTGTATTTGACATTGTGGAAAATGCGCAAGGCGCCGAAGCTCGCCCGAGGTCGAAAATTAGCACCAAAATTTTTGGCAAAATTTTAACACGTTTTGTAAAATATCATTTAACCTGTAAATAATTTGTTAAAACATGTAATGCAAAAGTTGTTTCAATTTCCAAGGGCTTTCCTTTGATATCATAAAAAAGGGGCTGACCCCTCAAAATAGGGGCCAAGAGGGCTCTAAAGTATTTTTTCAATAACTCTTTACTGAACAACAATTTGTTATAAATTATAGAAGCAAAAATGTTTATTGTACAGCTGTTTATCTATACAGTACCACATCTTAATCATATGTTACGTAATTAGGGGTTTCAAGGGGCCACAAGTCCAAAACTTTGATCATTTATATCTAGAAAAGGAGAAATATTTTGAAAAGCATTGTAGAACAAAAAATGCTTACAATAATGTTCTCATCAATTTGCTACCTAAAAAAAATTTGTTGGTGGCCTCAGCAAGGAGTTTAAGGGTCGGCCCCTAAAACACATTGGTTCAGATATCTTTAAAACGGTCAACAATTCCTGAACACTTGTTGAACAAAATGTGTTTATTATTACGAGACCTTTTATTTGATATCAAGAAAAAAGGGCTGGCCCCTTAAATTAGGGGCCGAGAGGGCTCTTAAGTCTATTTATAATAACTTTTTACTGAAAAATAATTTGTTATATATTACAGAAGCAAAAATATTCATTGTACAGCTATTTATCTATACAGTACCATACCTCAATCATATGTTACGTAATTAGGGGTTTCAAGGGGCCACAAGTCCAAAACTTTGATCATTAATATCTAGAAAAGGAGAAATATTTTGAAAAGCATTGTAGAAGAAAAGTTGCTCAAAATAATGTTCTTAACAATATGATACCCTAAAAAAAATTTTTTGTTGGTGGCCCCGGTAAAGAGTTTAAGGGTCGGCCCCTAAAACACAGTTGTTTAGATATCTCTAGAACGGTCAACAATTCGTGAACACTTGTTGAACAAAATATGTTTATATTTGCAATACCTTTCAATTGATATCAAGAAAAAGGGGCTGACCCCTCAAATTAGGGGCCAGGAGGGCTACAAAGTCTTTTAATAATATTTTTTTTGAGCGATAAATTGCTATTAATCATAGAAGCAAAAATAAGAGCTTATTAAGCTTAATTTAAATCTGAAATCCGTTTTAAAATCGGACGATGCATTACAGAGATATAGGGGTTTAAAATTGATTTTTCCGGAAATTTGATTCCACATTCTTGGTTAAGAAAATAGTGTTATGTTCAAAGTTAAATTAACTCGTACCTAAAATGATTCGATGATTGTTAAATCGTACTTAAACACATTCGGATTTGTATTTGCTAAGTCGTTCTTGAAATTGATAAGGTTTGTGTTAATTCGTACTTTGAATCATTCGGATTTTGTTAACTCGTACAAATAATTATTCGATTTTCTTTCTTTTTGTTTTAGTTAGTACTTACATTTATTGGTTTAAAAACTCTGCTTCTTAGAGGAACTTCTAGCTTTACTTTCGACATTAACGGAAGACCCACTCGTTGCTTTGCAACGAGCTTTGCTCTAGTTATATTTGTAATTTTAGTAGTAAATTACACGTTTAAAAATTTCTAACGAGAAAATTGCAGCTAATATTTCTTTAAAATACATGTGAATTTTCTAAATGCTTTACAATTATTTATCTGACATATGCAATTGTGACTATAACACCACATTTTGTTTCAGTGTGGGTACATACGCTGGTGCGGCCGTTGGGGGAATAGTGTTCCTGATCGTAGTCGCTGTAGTAGTCGTGTGTATCTGTGCCGCTAAAAATAGCCAGAGGAACCGCGTGGTCACGATGCATGGGGGAGGGGCAACAGTGACCAATGTTAATAGTGTCAACACAGTTCACCATCCTCGTATGTTATCATGTATTTCTTTAAAAAATAGATCATTATATATTCCGTTTTTTTAAGATTTATGTGCTCTTATTCTCACACATCTCCATTCATTTTTACCATTGTCAAATCACTTGCAAGTTTACAGTATTTTTTTATCTATAGCGCCAAAAAATAATAATACACACTCTGGTGTCTGAAACTGTACTTAAATTATGTTACGATAATTAAAACTGCTTTTTCCCTTTCTTTACAGCCCCGCATGCAGGTTATGGCTATGGAGCACCCCCTCCCCCAGGATATGGACCTGGATACGGTCCAGGATACGCCCAGCCCTCTCAGTCCATGTTTGGAGGGGGCGATCCCGCCTATCCCCCTAACCAGTATCCACCCCCAAAATATTAAATTACAGATGGGCGCATTCAACATTCAAATTTGTTATATGCCACAAGAGGAAAATTTGTGGTGGATGTTTATGAAAGTATTGAGATGAAAACCATAGCCCATAAACACTCCCTGGAAATCCTTGTAGCAACATCAATCATCGGCCATCTTATGTAGACTTCTTTTATTTTCTTTATGTCAACTTAAAGCTTTAGTAAAAGAGCACAATCATGGATAGAACTTCTCGTTAATCGGATTTCTACTTCTTTCGATTTGTACAATTTTAACTAGATGTTTAAACTAATTGAAGAGCGTTAGTTGTCCGAGTTTAAAATTATAAACAGACCGTCGATATGTCAACTTGAGTAACAAAGGCCTTTCAAATTTAAATCAATGCACTAAACTTACTACCGAGGAATGTTTTTGAATTTTATTTAAAAAACTGAAGAAGACTTGGTAAAGAACTTGAGAGAGAGAGAGAGAGAGAGAGAGAGAGAGAGAGCAGTTAAAGGAGGACAATTAGAGTAATAATTTAAGCATTGAATGCTTATATTTATATTCATTTGATGTTTATTTGTATGAAGTATTTGTGTATCGTCACTTTAAAGTCATTATATACGATCTTAGTCAGGGATATTAAACATACATGGAACAGCCAAGTTAACATCTTATTTAGTTCGCTTCCGTGACTAAAGTTATAGTGCCAAAAGCTTTGTAGAGAAAAATCTTTTTTATTAAACAGTAGATATGATTTAATGATTATTTTTTCATAAGTACATATCAAATTGGTTATGTAAGTTTGAACCTTTCATTTAATCTTATAATAATAAATATACTCAAAACTCTTGATGACGTTTATAATATTTGTGCTTACGGCGCATGAATAGGCTAAGTGTATTCACGGGAAATTGAACGTCTCAGATTTCGAATGCAAACATATGGGGAAATATACATTGACTGTAAATATATTAAAAAAAATCTACGTCAGTAAGATATAATACAATTTTTGCATACACTCAAATTCTCCAATTGGTTATTCCCTATAACATTATATTTAAAAAATAATTGTTGGTAACCTTTTATTTCAGATGTAGATATATTTTTGGGAGTCAAATTTTTCACTTAACTTTAAAAAAAAACATGTTCATGCAAAGAATCTCATTGTCCACATCCCTTTACCTAACAGTTGTTTTCTACTTTGTATCACACAATTTGAATATGCCTTAACATGTATTGTTTTGTGTTATCCTTCTTTATTGTTGAAATGTACTTTGTTTGGTTTATTATAACTTTTCTTTAAGGTAGCTGGATTGTCAACAAATTATCCTTAAGACCTTTCTTAGAGTTTGAGATATGGTGTAATTTTGTAAAGAAAAATATCAAATATTTTGAATAAAGTTTGAATGTTCTCCTATATCTTTATATAGATCTCTTCTTCTTTCGGAGATTAATATAGTAAGATAGTCTCGACCATCCAGCTCTCTTAAACATGAGATTGGAATCGCATACATTGCAATATTTAATAAAATATCACTTTGATCTATATTCCTTTTTATTATATACTTGGTATAACGTTTAAATACAGGGTTTTTGCACCCCTGATATGAACAGTGGCACGCGCGTTATGTAACTTTAAATTTTCCATTTTATCTGCAACTCCTTTATGGAAAATTAGCATTGGAACTGCAACACCCCCCGTATCATCACCCTTTATTTCACCCTTTATTTCACCCTTCATTACACCTTTCCGGAACACCTTTGTACTTTTTATTCGGATTACCTCGGATCTTATTCTCTTTTTCTGTGCATATCTGAAGTCGAAACTATGACGTCATGATCTGAAATTTTTAGTATAGATGACGTCACAATACATTTGAACGTCGAAAATACGCAGTTTGAAGATAAATGCTTGTTAATTTTTTCAACGTAAAAATGAAAACTAGCTTTCTAAATTCAAATGTATAATAAAAACAACAATACATGTCAAAATCTGTATCGCATCCCATATCAACCCTCGACCAATATCAGCCCTCTGGCCTTCGGCCTTCGGGCTGATATTGGAGTCTCGGGTTGATATGGGATTTGTATAGATTATTTTTAGAACTTCGGCTGGAATAAATAGACAGATTCAAAGTCCTATCGGAAATGTCGATTAAAGGTGAACCATTTAACTAACTTATAACACGTAAACGTGATGATATTTTTGTGTTATTGAAGAATTCGCAAGGATCTCCACGCTAACAGTTTTATAAAAGAACTACCTCTATAGTGTTGTTTTAAATAGGACATAAAATTTTTATCTACACCTGACTGCTTACTTTGTGTTTGAGGTAGCAGGTCATAACTATAGTCATCAGCTTGTTTTTATGTTTCAGTCTCTAATGAGATTCGTTTAATATTTAGTCCCATTTTTCGTATATTCGAATGATAAGATAATCATATAAATCAATCCTAATTATTATATTTCTAGGATTCTTTTTAAAAACTCTTTATACATCTACCTCGGTAGAACTTCATATTCTTCTAACATCATTTTGTATTCAAGAACACAACACTAGTACTGTGCCAGACAATTATGCCAGTGCCAAGGTGGAAGTTTTGCAATCGCTTAAGATGCAGTTTTGTACATAGTGTAACGGGGCCGTCTAGGGGTTAAGTCCCGTACATATGTAAGTGTTCCGAGTTCAAAAGGATAACGAGTATATTCAGTGTTTAGAAATAATTATATTCTGTAATATGTAACAGACATAAACAAATATAAACGTAACAGGTATGAAACAGTATCATATAAATAGCCAAGGGAGTGTGATATTATACACCGTTGGCCTCGGGCAATAGAACACACTGAGCTGTTCCCTGCACCGAGGGAAAAATATTCTGGTCTATTGACTGCTCAAACATTAAATAATTGTTTTATTACCTAATTCCTTTTTTTGTTTAATTACAGAAGGTTTTCATGCCATTATGCAATAAACTAAGATTGGGTTGATCTTTCACATGCGCCAAAGCTGTTACATGCATTAAAACATCTCATTAAAGATTTATTTTATAGTTTACACCTAGAAGGGAGAGTCTTCAAACCATTAGTTTATAAATAGCCATTTACCTTACGAGGCTTAAATTATTTGATACTCAATATTGATATTATTGAATATGGTATCACTAGTAATAAAAACAGCGTCTATGTGAAAGAAACAAGCAATTATAACGTTACGTTACATTCCCATAGAACTATCGAAAGGATACAGATCGTGACGTCAAAGTTAATTATGGCGTCATATTGTATGACGTACAGACAAGTGACTTAAATTTCTACACATCGCTGTGAAATCAATCGGGAAGCCTTACCATACCCGCGTTCTGAAATATGTTGCCGGTCCAATAGATTGAAGACTATTGACCGGCGGTCCAATAGATCGCAGACTATTGACCGGCGGTCCAATAGATCGCATACTATTGACCGGCAGTTCAATAGAACGGTTTTGATAGTTAAGCAAAACTGCATACACAAACAAAATAGACGCAAATATTTAATCTGTAATAAAACAACAAAATTCCTTTGATTAGGTAATAATTACCGTTATTAAAAGATGAATATGAAATTTAGCCCCAATCCCCGAAAGTGCGTCTGTATCTGATATAATAAAGTTAAAGACTGACTAAAAACACCCCGACCGGTCGGGCTCTACAGTCCCGGCACGCGCATACCACGCCCGGTCGGGTCAAAGGGAAATAACTCTAAAATCATCATAAGCAAAAACCACCACACTAGTCATACATTTCAAATGAAAAACTATTGCCCATGCAGAGAATATATAAGTTCTGTTTTTTTAATTGTGTCTCAGCTGACAGCAATGTTTTAACTTAAGTAGCTGCTGACCATCTTTTAATGAAATGGTGCAGTTTTTGTCAGTTTTAGAGCACATAATACGAAGTAACTTCAAATATATGTAAATAACATGTAACCTCAATGATGCCATTGTTGGGAAAACATGATCGTACATACACACAGACAGCAAAAATTTTAATCTTTACCAGATTAGGTGCATTTAATTTTACTTCACATATCCATTATGGCATTATATTATTTTTAAATCAAATTTGTAATTTGTATTTTTTTCGGCATTAAAAGCACCTTTAGTTAAAGCTTGTCATCATGTGAATTTTATCATTTTTTCTAGTTTGATTGTATTTTTCAATTCTTTTTTTGTGTTAAAATTCATTGAAGTATGCCATGCTACATTCTCATTGTCACGAATCGCAGTGCGATTAAAATCGCGGTCTTCATAGAAGATTTATTGTAGTAATTGCATCAAACCTAACCAAATCTTGAGGTCTGTCGTTGTAATTGTGTTGATCGTAGATTATTTTTGACTGTCAAAATATTTTCTACGATCAACACGATTATTTTTCAATCGTAGTTATTCTTTATCATCGTATCAGTTTGCTCTGTAATTTTTTTTTGTCAACTCTTCACTCTGAATGTTTCTGCTTTGTTTGATTTTAAAATGATGAACTAAAACACATAGTTGAATCGAAATTGGTCATTTAATAACAAAATGACGATAAACTTTATCACATATATACAAATTATATAAAACATGTAAAATTTTTAAGCGCACCACATCGCCTTTAACCCCCCCCCCTCCCGTTGTGTTGATCTAAATCAGTATTGGTGTAGGCAAACTCCACGCTGCTAGCTCAAATGGTGATCATCTTTTATCTTGTTTGTAAAAAAGAATCCATATAATAATCATATCTAATCACAACCTAGCACGTAAGTTCGTATAGTAACATATACGAATATATATATACGCGTAGTATCTTAAATACGAACCAAATCGCGACAGTCTCGTGAAGTTCGGATCAGATCGAAATCCAATCGCAAATTTCATCTGGATAATCTTATCTGAACGTATTTTCTCGTATCTAACCGGACAATAAGATGGTGACAAATTGCGTCACTTGAAATATGTCTAGCGTGGCCGTACCGTATTAAGGCTCAACATATCGGATACGGACTTATCGACTCGCATCACCTCGTACCTAAACCTAGAATTATAGAGAATTTCTACTATCAGTTACGATTTGTCAATCAATGTGTTCGTAATGGAGCACACGGAAGTGGGAACCTAGCATTACATATAATCATTGATATTATAAAGTTATTGAGTCGTTGTATGAAACACTTTTAATTTTAAAAAGTACAAGGACTCATCTTTAATTAATCTGAAAAAATATCAATCCCAGTTAAGTTGATTCTACATTCTAATACCCATTATAAGTAAATAATTCTATCAAAACACAATTCCAAACTGGCACAGGATCTCAGGTTTTTTGTAAGAGCCTAAAACTGTCTGTTTCATACTTTGCAAGAAGCTTACCTTAATGTGCAAGTAACGAGCCGTATCATTCAACAAACAGACCCTACCATTCAAAACCGTATCATTCGGTGTAGTAAGAGTGCGCTGAAAAAAATAATAATAAAAGCCCTGCCTAAACCGACCTAAGAATCGTTTCATATTCTACAAAACGTAGGACTGTATATAGCAACAAAAAACAAATGTCACAGTATTTACGAAAAATACATCGATGATGCATCAAGTTCTTACACTGAGTACTTTAACGTTAACATATTTTGATTAAAAGTTGATTATCTTTTGCATTTCAATCTGATATTATCTAATAGTCTAGCTAAAACGAAGGTTATAACATAATTAAGGTAAAGATTTTCCAAACCGTAATTAGCAATGGTCTTCATTGAGAATATTAAACACAATTCAAGGCATGCGCACAATACACTTTCAAATACTATCGGAAATATAAATATGCATTATATCGACTATCTCCGCATCATCGATATTTCATTGCATTGCTACACCCCTTGCAAAAAGCATGGACTTTATTCAACCTATAGGACGAAAGTAATTGTTTAAAGAATGAGAGGGTTGTAAAATAGTTCTGATATCGTGTTTTAGGCTTAATATGTTAAGTTGATGTTTTGACATATTTAGAGATCTCAAATATGGCGGAAATGTGTACATTGTGAGTTAAACAGAGGGAGTATTTTGCGTTTTTCATATCAAGAAAAAGAAACTGCGTGAGGTACATATAACCTAAGTCACTAGACTACAGACAGGAAACATATCTTGAGTAACGGAATTGGTACTGGTATTGACTACAAATATCGTTCCGAATTATTTTGTTATGAATTATACACCGTTCAATGATTATTTAATATTGATAAATTGACTATATTGTGTTCTACAGGTACTCATCACTTTCGAAATTTTCAAGATCGCTTTATATGCAAACACTTTTCATCAAAGCAGCTTGATCCAATGGTAGAGTATATTTTTGGACGCTGTAAAGTTTTATAACGTATCCGTAGGAAATGCAGTATTTTTTAATCACTAACAAAAAATTGTCGAACTCTTGAAAGGGGTTTGGTCAATGAGAAATAAGCTTACTTAAGTGCATAACAAAAAAACCCCAATGTAACAGTTTTTTTAACATGGGTTGACCAACAAATAATGTTACACAATGCATCACATAGTATTGTTCATTTCATTTTTTTGAGCCATCGATTTAAATGATCGCAAAGTAAAAAAAAACCTAGACAACTCTATCATACCCAAAAAGATAAATTGTATATCAATTGAAAATGAGGGTTTTTTTTAAAGTGTGATCAAAACGTCATGACAAATTATTTGTAAAGTAGAATTTGAATTTATAACAAAGTCAAGAACCATGCGTGCGACCTCATACCCTTTTTAATGTATTGTATTTAGAGGGAATACTTATTTTGCTTTAATTTTTAAATATAAATAAAGTAAATTATATTAGTTATTACTGTTTTTAATTCAAAGTGTAAACTTTTGTCGTTTCACGGTTAGTTTGAACTATTTTATCTCATCCATGACATTGCCTTTGTATCAACCCTCGTATTAAGCTTTGATTTCGTTTTTATTTTTTAATTTGACTAGGCCAAATTAATCAACAAGAAATTTGAACTTTGATATTTGAATTTTTTATCATAAAAAAAGCAAAGTACCTAAATATTAATCAACATTGGATTTTAACTTTGAAATTAATATATATTAGCCTATAATTCAAAAGAACAGCAACATGAAAAACCAAAATCCAGTGCAAAACAAAAAATCCTTAAGATATAGACCAATAACTTAAGTAAACATTAATCAACCAACAAGACACTCCAGCATAAAGGTGAAGAACATTTAAGAAAATATCTTACAGATCATTTTAAATATTAATAACAGCAAAATTAAAAACAAATTGATATTAAAAAGACCGTGAACGATACGAGATCAGCGAGATTGAAGTCGATAGACTGAAAATATGTCCATAATGTGTCAACAATATTCTGATGCAATCAGTATTATATGTTTATTTAGCTTATAATATAGAAAATAAACTGTTTGAAATACGACCATTTATAAAAAGGTAAAATAGGATTACATGTACAGATCACTTCATGGCGGGACATGAGAATAAATCTGATAAAATTAATTTAATAATCATCCATCTGAGTTTCTCAATAAGTACAATCCTAATAAATATTGGGAAAGTCTAAATGATTAGATAAGTAAATGTTACTCAGTTATTCTAGTATTTGAAAGACAAATCGTACTTTTTGCAATCAACGCTTTTGAGGATGATTCGTCGTACTTCCTGACGATTCGGCTTTCCATTCGCAAGCAGTGGAAATTCTTTCAAACTTATGATAACATGCTGGACATGCATATATCCAGGCAACTGATTTCCTGTCGTGATTTTTAATTCTTTTCGGAGGTAGTTCTGCATAATCTCCATGGAATCCTCACAGTGTAGTCGATAAATAATGACAGCAGTTGGAACCAGGTCTCCAGTTTCCATATCCTTTATCGTTATTACAATGGCTTCTATAGCATTGCTCTTTGCTTTTATTACTTTCAATCTCAACAGGATATATCTTTCGGCCCAAAACTTCAATCACCTCTTGACATCGTCCCTATACAATCAAAGCGGCATCTCTTTCACAAAGCCTCCACCATCAAGGCAAAACCATCCGCTTTTCATTAAGTTTTCTTTCATGCAAATGTCGTGATTGAGATATACAGAAAAGGTTTTTATTGAACGTACCCATATTTTGCCTCGCTGACTCACCGGTTGGAGAAATCCTTCCTCATCAGTGATTTTAATCTCTACTCCAGGAACTGGTCGATTCCTAAGGATTCCTTGCTTTTCCTTGGACTTATCTTCTGCTGTGAACAATCCAGATGCAATGTAACCCAATTCTGTTGAACCATAGTCGACTACATATTCAACACACACTTTACCAATACTTTCCAAGATTGAAGAATAAACAATTGTGCCTGACGTGAGAATTCTTGGAACTTTTAATGGCAAATTCTTTTTAATTATGAAATCTAGCATGGATGGAACAAAGAATGCTTCAGTGAGTTTTTCCCTTTCTATTATATCGCAAGAAATCAAAGCTGCATCCGCCGTTGAAATTGAATGAAATGCATTTGTCGTTGTCACTCGAGTTCCGCCGGTACTGATTTCCCAATATGTATATCCTGCTTCAAACGAAAAGCGACGTTTTGTAAAGCATCACTTTTTCGGTATTTTTGGGTATATTTTAAAAGAATGATGTGCTAGCACAACCATGGCGTAATGCGAATGTGGTATTGCTTTTGGAAGACCTGTTGTACCCGAAAACAGTTGAATAATTGACGTATCTTCTGGATCAATTCTAGGAAGAACTGTGGCAATCTCTCGTAAGCACAAATCTTGAACATTGTGTATTGATGGGAAAGCCTCATGTTGGCGAAACAATATAATCTGTAGTAATTTATAAACTTCTGCGGGATCATTGTTACCAGAGGTTAAATTCCTTTGAAGCATGTTTCTGATAATTTGTTTTGCTCATTGTTACCAGGATCAATGATAAGTAGCTTTACCTTCCCAATTGCATGAAACAATTCTACCATGATTTCTTCCTTTTGTTGGTATGGCAAACACAGTGAGCAACCACCGGCCATCTGCACTACTATATCAGCAATTAACCATTCTGGAACATTTCTACCATTGAGTCCAATGATGTCACCTCTTTTAACCCCCATCTGGACTAGTATTTGTGCAAACTTCGTTGCCTTTTCATATAAGTCCCCAAAAGTAAGTGTAGACCTTGCTATATCTGGAGACTTCCATGCTCTTTGTTTTAGTAAATCTGGGAAAGTAGTGTATGGGAAATCCAAAGCAGTATTACAATTTAAGTAGTATCAGACATTTTTCCAATCGACGACAAGATACCTTTATGAAACAAAACAGTCTTAGAGCACGACTTTATAAAAAATTACGAAATTATACGAAAATTACGAAAAAAATTACCCAGCTGAACCTTTTATAAATATATCTTATAAAAATGGGCAAGTCAACTTATTTATGGCACTGGCTAAAGAGTATTCATGATCATGCATATGCCTTTTAACTAAACAAATCTTATTTTAAGTAATCTAGAATCGGTTTGGTGTTTTTTTATTTTTCATTAGAGAACGCCGCAGTTTTTAGCGTTACAAGGAAAGGTAAGAAATATCCAATAAAAGGCAAAACAAAACAGCCAGGCAGAGATATTTCAAAAATCCCCTATGGTTGTAGAATGTTTTCCTGTGTCGTATTATAATATCGCACTCTGTTCGAACGACACATGTGTTCGATGTGCACGCGAGGTAAGGCAGCACAACATGTATCTGTCTAAGATAATCCATATACTTTGAAAATTCATTCAAAAAATATAGCCTCTATTGATTTTGATGTATTGTAGTTTCCTTAATTCTTTTTTTAAGCTACAATGTCTAGTTCATGCCTTAAGAAGTCCGAGCAACCTGAATGCCTCGACGAAAAAGCAACCGGCCGTAACTCGACCGGTATATATATTCCGGCAGCAGGTCAGGGGCGATCGAAACTAATTTGGCGACCATATGCTTTTATAAATTCATGTCAACTTTAGATAACTATTTTAATATTAGTAAAGATATATATCTTAAATAAGATTTAAAAAATATGAGAAAATATTGGAACATCTCCTCTGTTGTATCTGTTTACATTAAAGTTCGGCTGTGTAGCCAAGGAAAGATAACTCTAATATTTTGCTTGATAAGAGTATTTTGCTTATGCCGCCCATCACTTCCTTAAATCTGTTAATTTAACTAATTAATAATGACATAATTAATCATTTTTTTCTTTGTAGGCTGTCGTCCTGCCTCAGGAGATTGAGCTTACTCTACTTCCGGATGAATGGTTCTGCATGGTCCCAGCGCATACTGACCTTGTAAGCTATGAGAGATGACCCAGTGCCAAGAGTAGAGGTATGTACAGCGGAGAAACACAGCACAAAAAAAGTTTCTGGCTCAAGTGGTATGTGAAGACTGTCTGATGACTCTTGCACTTATTAGACATTTCCAGATTTCGCGAGCTCGAGGTCGGACTCGGACACCGACGCTTAATCATCAGGGAACATGTCAAAATACGATTTTAAAAAATAAATTAAGAAACATCAATAATTTTATGCAATGGAAAAACCATTCGATTAAGGATGTCGCAATCTACACTAAACGCAAATATCCGTCCTTTCAACCAGCTGAAATTTAACGATGTTTACCTCATTACGGATATAAAGTTTTATGTAATTATGCACTAATTTCAAAAAATGAGATTTGCTTTAGTGTCCTTTTTTCACACACAAGCACATGATTTTATATTATTTTTGTATTTTGTTTTAGTTGAGAGAGAGAGAGAGAGAGCGAGAGAGAGAGAGAGAGAACATTGTGAACAAAATAAATGAATGTATGAGGTACATGTAGGTTATATTCCTAGAAAACTTTATTTGTTCAGGTTGAAAAAAAACTTTTTTAAAGATTACCGTCTAAAATGTTTTGAAAAGCCTATACTATTCTGTGAACATTTGATTACACAATGAATCCTGGTAGTTTACAACAAATTGGCCATTACACAAAATGTCAGGGCGGATTAAAAACAATTGCCATTCGGGACTGAAGTTTCGATCA
>WFKH01003881.1:5886594-5906696 GCA_016163765.1 Magallana hongkongensis | reverse complement strand
TTTTTTTATGAATTCATGAAAAATAAATGAAACAACATTAAATGCTTCACATTTACAACTCAACATTTTTTTTAAAATTTATTTTTTCAGTTTTTAATGTCTATAAGGGTCAATATGGATGTTTTTAATGCTTTGACAAAATCTGAAAGTCTAATATTGAGTTACAAGCCAGTTACAGAGGTTGGATTTTTTTGTTTTGTAAACAAAGTTTGAGTTATGTTATTGTTTACATATGTGTATACACATTACATATGTTTTGTATTATTATAAGTTTCAATTTAATGTTGTTGATAAAATTATTTTTGAACACATTGAACCAGTTTATCTTGTTTACCACAAATTATTTTGTCAAGGAAATGGTAATTTCTTTACTTTACATCATCATATGTTTACAAATATAAGACGGTCTTTGTTTATATAACGACTTTTTTTTTCTCTGTGTCTCGCTTGTAACTTGACTTCTTACTTCCATATATTAATGAATCATTCAAAATACAAAAGTGAATCATTTTATACATAAAAATTTCATCTTTAATCGTGTCTAAATCCTTTTAAAGAAGGACAATTAGGGTATCAATCTAAAAATAAAAAAAATTAGTAAAATATTACACAGTTTTTGCATGCATTCCAATTTTCCAATTAGCTATTCACTGCACAACATAATATTAAAGAGAAATGTTGGTAACGTTTTATTAAAAATGAAAATATATCTTTAGGAGGCAAGATCTTTTTTACCCAATGCTTAAAAATGTTTTTGCAAAGAACTTAACTTATTAACCACATCCGGTTACCTAATAGTCATTTTCTACTTTATATTACACCACTATGATTATGCCTAAACAGGTATTGTTTTGTGTGGGGGTTTTTTTGGTTTAAATGTTTATGTGTACTTTGTTTGGTTTTTTATCACTTTTGTTCAAGGTAGCTGGATGGTCAACAATTTATCCTCAGGTTCGTCTTTAAAGTTTGAGATATGGTATTTAAAAATATGTCATTTTGTTAAGAAAAATAACAAATATTTTGACTGTAAAGTTTGAATGTTCTCCTATATCTTTGTATAGATCTTTTCTTCCTAAGGAGGTTAAGATAGTCTAAGATAGTCTCGACCATCCGACTCTCTTAGAACATAAGATCGGAAATGCATACATTGCAATTTTCAATAAAATATCACTTTGATTTATATTCCTTTTTATGATATAAAACAATATTTTACACTATGTATTTTGTATTGTTTATTCTTGGAACCCCAGCTGGAGTAATTAGACAATTCGTATCAGGAATTTCAGGTAAAACATTTAAATAACTTAAACCACGTAAACGTGATGCACTGAAAGATTCGCAAGGATGTCCACACTAACAGCTTTTTTTTCAAGAACTCATTCTACTGTGATTTTAAAAAGAACATGGTATTTTCATTTATGAAAACCTCTGACTGCTTACGTTGTGTTTGAGGTAGCAGGTCATAGCTGTCGTCATCAGCTTGTTATTTATATTTTAGACTCTAATGAGTTTCGTTTGATATCCAAGTTCTATTTTTCGCTTATTAGAATGATCAGATAATCGATAAATTAATCCTGATTGTTATATTGTTAGAATTCTTTTTATAGCTCTTGATTGATTTACCTCGGTAGAACTTCATTTCCTTCAAACATCATTTATTATTCAAGGACATAACACTGTGCCAGACAATTATGCCAGTGCCAAGGTGGAATTTTTGCACCCCTTAAGATGCAGTTTCGTACATTTACATATATACCAAATGAAAGACCATTGCCCATGCAGAGAATATATAACCACTTTCGTTTTTAGTGTGTCTCACCTGACAGCAATGTTACAGCCGAGCTGCTAATCATCTTTTAATGGAATGAGGCAGTTTTTCTGTTTAAGAGCACATAATACAGAACGACGTAACTTCAAATATATATAAATAACATGTAACCCCGTTGCTGCCACTGGTGGGAAAATATGATCGTGCATACAACCAGTCATCAAAAACTTTATTCTTTACTAGAAATCGGTGCAGTCTTTTTTTGCACTGCACATTTCCATTATGAAATTATGTTCTGTAAGACAAATTTGTATCTTTTTTTTTACCATTAAGAGCATTTGTTAGTTAAAGCTTGTCATTATGTGAATTTTATCGACTCGTGTTAAGTTTAATTGTATTTATTAATTCATATTTAGTGTTTCGCAGTGTTAAAATTCATTTGATTTGTGTGTTACTTATAATCAATTGATATTATAAAATTAGTAAGTAGTTGGTCAACTTCATTGACTTTAGAAAAAAATGATGTCAACATCTTTCATCAATCTGAAAAAAATATTTAACCTATTTAAGTTGACTCTTCTTTTTTATAACCATTATAAGTATAGAATGTGCATGACCCTAAAACGTGCTGTTTTATGGCGTGCAAGACACTATCCCTACTGCACAAGAAACTAGCCGTATCGTTCATAAAACGAACAATACTGTTCAAAACCGCACCAATCGTTGTAGTAAAAGTTCGCTGAACAAATAGTGAAAGTCGCGCGTAAAAACGACCACAGAAACGCACCATACCGCGCAAAAAGTAGGGTTGTGTATCACAACGGAATAAAGTATCACGATATTGAACAATATTTCAGAAATAATATATCGATATATCATGATGTATCAAGTTCATCCACTGATTACTTTTTTTCAAAAATTATAATTTGATTTAAACAACGAATTTAAAAATATCAAATCGTCTAGCTGAAACAAAGGCTTCGATTAACTTTTTCCCAAATATGATTAGCAATGGTGTTCATTAAAATACTGAAATCCTTATCATAGGCATGTGCATAATATACTTTTAGATGGTATAAAGAATTTCGATATGTATTATATCGAATAGTCCACATTATCGATACTTCGATGTATTGTTACAGCCCTTGTAAAAAGCACGGATCTTCTTTATTCGACCTGAGAGACGGAAATTGTCGGTGACCAGAAGTTCGAAACAGAGATAGTTGCAAAATAATTTTGTTATCGTGTTTCATGCTTAGAATGTCAAGTTGATTGTTTGACAGAATTAGAGAAGTCAAAGATGGCGGCGATGTGTACATTGTGAGTTAAACGGAGGGGGTAGTTTGTGTTTTTATATAAAAAATAAAAATAAACAGCGTGAGGCACATAATTAGAACCATTTTAACAAGAGCTTGGACTTTGGGTAGTTGGTGTCAAACAGCAATGTGACGTAGGCCTTCTATTTCATTGTAGGCCACTCAGCCATGGCTCTTTGAAATCAACAAGATTTGTCTGGCTTTTGAGCTAAGACTAAGCAATTGGTGTATATTTCACTTGAAGCCAGCGTCATTTTTAACTTGTGTTGACGCAAGAAATAGATAGTTACGTCCTACTGAAAGTCCAAGGCCTTGTTAAAATGTTTCTATAACCCTACGTCACTTGACTACAAACTGGAAACATATCTTGAGTAACAGAATTCGAAATGTTATTGACTACGGATACCTTTCCGGTATTTTTGTTATGAATTATACACCTTTCACTGATAATTTAAAATTGATATATTGACTATGCCGTGTCCTCCAGGTACACGTCTCTTTCGAAATTTTTAAGATTGGTTTATATGCAAACTCTTATATTAAAGCAGCTTGATTCGATTGTAGAGTATATCTGGGACGCGGTAAAACAATAGTTTTATAACGTATGCGTTTATTGATAGGAAATGTAGTAGTGCTTTTTTATTATTTAGAAAATATTTTTAGAACTCTTGAAAAGGTTTCGGCCAATCAGAAAAAAGCTATAGTCTGTCCCAAGATATTTATGCCGCACATTTGGACGATTTTTAATAAAAATATACATACCTGTGAAAGAAGTGCAATTGAAATCGATGAACGGAAAAATATCCAAGATATCTTCATTGAAACATTATGAATTTTCAGTCGGAAAAAATCACAGTAACGAAAACAGTTTTCTTACGGTGATTTATAATGGGAAATGTTGACATCTTTTCTCTATTCGGAAGTCACTCGGAATGCCTTGCAAAATTTTTCAACGTTATCCGGGTACTGTTCAATGCAAAAACCCCTTAGACTCCTTTATTTTTAGCCGTGTATTGAAACCTGATAAGCTATACGGGGCGTTTCAAATAGGAATTCTTGGAAAATGATCATACTTTTGCATGAACATCGTTTGAACCCTGAGGTATTTATGATTATCGAGTAATTATTAAGCTAAATGTGAATCGAGGATATCTTGGGACAGAGTATAATGAGTAAATTACTTTTTTACTCCATGGACATCTATATTAGTAGTTGATGTACATAATTTCGATATGATTCCAATTTGAACATTTGGGGGACACAACTAAATAGATTAGATCTATGTTCACTTCCTAGCACATAAGCTTGAATTTTTGAAAAAAAAATAAACAACACTTTTTTTATTTGCTTCAAAGATATATCTTTAACACAAATAGGCTGAATCTGTGGTTGTTATTTGTTGAAAGTTCATGACATTATGTTACTATGGTATAGGGATTTATCTTTTCATTTTTATTAGCAACCTACAGTTTATAAGCCTACTATAATATACCGATAATTCTGACCACACTGTTAATTTCAATTTACTATACTACTACACGATCAACATCCACACACCATAGAGCTAATCAAGCACTCACAAGCATAATGCTTCAAACACTTGTTATTGACATATTGTGTGTATAATAAGAATTGTAAGTTTACCTTATAATTGATTGTAAAGGTATAATCAATACATTAAAAAGACTCATTTAAAAGGAGCCATTTTAAATCATTTTATTCATAATGACACACACTGAAAATCTTCTGACTAACTTAAAGTGCATTACAAAAAACCTATATAACAGTCATAACATTTTAACACGTGTTGACCAAAAAAAAACAATGTTACACAATGCATCGCGCTTCATGAGCGCAATATTAAAAGAAATCAAAATTTTTCCAATCATTATTTTAATTCAAATTAATAACATCTATTCAATTTCGTTGAATAATTTTCATATCATAAATTAAATTGATATTTAATTTCAAACTGTTATACGTACTACACAATAATATTAAATGAATTAAGCATGAACTTTTTCAAACGTTAATGTAATTTTAACAATCTATTTGTTAAAAAATTGCATTGTATTTTGTTTCGACTGATTCAAATCAGCAGGACCGTTTTGGAAATGAAATATCATACATAAATAGGGAGTGAACGATATGCCTTAAAGTTTTTTACATTGTTTTATGAAAGCGCATGCCTCGCTTGTAAGTAGAGTAGATAGTTAAAAGACAGACGGTCAGAAAGAAAATTTAAGCTAATGTCTAAGGTCACCAACGATGTTTTTTTAAAAAAAATATTTTTATATATATATTTTTTTATTTCTATTTAAATTTTATGACACAAACATATTAATGAAACAATTGCTTCTGCATACAACACAAATTTTCAAGGAAACAAAACAGTGCAATGAAACAATTGCATCGACAGTGCATACATCATGAACGTTTACTGGGAGAAATATTAATTACATATCAGAACACATTTTTTATCGAGAGAGAGAGAGAGAGAGAGGGGGGGTTAGCTGTTATTGATCATTAAATTAAGTAGAGCCATCTATTTAAATGATCAGAAAGTGACCAAAAGCAACAGACAACTCTATCATACCCAAAAAGAGTAATATTTATTAAATGAAAAGAGTTTTTAAGAAAGTGTGAATAAAATATCATGGCCAATAATTTTAAAACGACTAGAGTTTGATTTTATGACGAAATGTCAAGAATCTTTCGTGCGACCTCATATTCTTTATAATATATAATCATATAGAAAATAAACAGTCTGGAATACTACAGAATTGATATAAAAAGGTAAAACGGGATAACATGTACAGGCCACTTCATGGCGTGACATGAAACCAAATCTGTTACATAGAATTAATGTCACAATCTTCATATTTGTGTTTCTCATTAAATGCAGTCCTATTGAATAATGCGAAATTCTATATAATTAGAAACGTAGATGTTACTCAGTTATTCTAGTATTTGAAAGACAAATCGTATTTTTTGCAATCAACGTTTTTGAGGATGATCTGTCGTACTTCGTTACGATTCGGTTTTCCATTCGCTAGCAGTGGAAATTCTTTCAAACTTATGATAACATGCGGGACATGCATATATCCAAGCAACCGATTTTCTGCCGTGATTTTTAATTCTTTTCGGAGGAGTCCTGCATAATCTCCATGGAATCCTCACAGTGGGGTCGATATATTATAGCAGCAGTTGGAACCAGGTCTCCAGTTTCCATATCCTTTATCGGCATTACAATGGCTTCTATAACATTGCTCTTTGCTTTTATAGCATTCTCAATCTCAACAGGATATATTTTTCGGCCGAAAACTTGAATCACTTCTTGGCAACGCCCTTCAACAATCAAAGCATTATCATCTGTCACAAAACCACCGTCTTCGTGGCAAAACCATCCACTTTTCATTACGTTTGCTTTCGCGCAAATGTCGTGATTTAGATATCCAGAAATTTTCTTTATTGAACGTACCCATATTTTGCCTCGCTGACCCGCCGGTTGGAGAAATCCGTCCTCATCAGTGATTTTAATCTCTACTCCAGGAACTAGTCGACAGCTAAGGGTTCCTTGCTTTTCCTTGGACTTATCTTCTGCTTTGAACAATCCAGATGCAATGTAACCCAATTCTGTTGAAGCATAATCGACTTGATATTCATCACACACTTTACCAATACTTTCCAATATTGAAGAATAAACAATTGTGCCTCCCGTGAGAATTCTTGGTACTTTCAATGGCAGATTCTTTTTAATTATGAAATCGAGCACGGATGGAACAAAGAATGCTTGAGTTGGTTTTTCTCTTGCTATAATCTCGCAAGAAATCAAAGCTGCATCCGCCGTTGAAATCGAATGAAATGCATTTGTCATTGTCACTCGAGTTCCACCTGTACTGATTTCCCAATATGGATATCCCGCACTCCAAAAGAAAGGCGAAGTGTTATATAGCATCTCTTTTTCGTTATTTGTTGGGTATATGTTAAAAGAGTGATATGCTAGCACAACCATGGAATGATGCGAATGCGGTATTGCTTTTGGCAGACCTGTTGTACCCGAGGACAGTTGAATAATTGATGTATCCTCTGGATCAATTCTGTGAAGAACTGCGTTATTCTCACGGGAGCACAAATCTTGAACATTGTGTAGTGATGGGAAAGCCTCATGTTGGCTAAACAATACAATCTGTAGTAATTTAGAAACTTCTGCGGGATCATTTTTTCCAATGGTTAAATTTTTGTGAAGTATGTTTTCGATAATTTGACAGTTTTGCCCACTGTTACCAGGATCAATGATAAGTAGCTTTATATTCCCGATTGCATCGAACAATTCTACCATGGTTTCTTCTTTTTGTTGGTATGGTAAACACAGCGAGCAACCGCCCGCCATCTGCACTCCTAAATCAGCAATTAACCATTCTGGAACATTTCTACCGTTGAGCCCAATGATGTCACCTCTTTTAACCCCCATCTGGACTAGTGTTTTTGCAAACTTCGTTGCCTTTTCATATAAATCTCCGAAAGTATTTATAGACCTTGCTCTGTCATCGTCAATGAAAATACACACTACCTCATCTGGAGACTTTTGTGCCCTTTGTTTCAGTAAATTCGGGAGAGAAGTGTATGGGATATCCAAAACAGTATTACAATATAAGTAGCTATCAGACATTTTTCCAATCGACGACAAGAGATCTATATGAGACGAAACAGTCTTAGAGCACAACTTTATAAAAGAAAACAGCTGAACCTTATATAAATATATCGTATAAAAATGTTTATGTAAACTCATTTATGGCTCTGGCTGAAGAATATCCATGATCATGCATACGCCTGTTGACTAAACAAATCTTAGTTTATGTTATCTAGAATCGTTTCAATGTTAGATAAACTTGCATCATTAGAGAACGCCGCAGTTTGTAGCATTGCAAATATCTTGTGACGTGCCAAACAAAAACCTTCTTTATCTCTATTATGATGTTACGTCAAAATACGCGTCTAGTAATATCACAACGACGTATAGTACGACTTTATTCCCATCTGCCATGTGTTGTGTTTCCGATCAAACAACAATATACAAAGTTAATCAGTTAGGAGGGAGTTCAGTTTAGCTAAGGGGTTTGCAGAGGTTTTCACCATCGATGAATTTATATAATTTATTTACAGCTTGGATTAATTCATAAAAAACGCATTATTTCCTTTTATCTCTGACTACCGCCATATTAATTGTCGATTTCTATTGTTACAGTCATCGCTTCACACGCCCTATATATGACTGAGAGCACTATTCATGCTTAATTGCATTCAGGCATTTCATTCGCCCGAACACGTTACATTGGACAAATTCATTCGTAGAAACGCGTTTTGAACAAAAATATGACAACCACTGCACTGGTAAGGTAAGGAATATCAAATAAAAGACGAAATAAAACAGCCAGGCAACATATTTAAAAAAATCCTCGATCATTGTAGAATGTTTTCCTGTGTCGTATTGTTATAACATCGCACATGCACAAACCACACACTGTAGCAGATCTTGCAGTGACAGCATGGACTTTAGAAAACGGAGTGGTTTTTGTAGAAACTGATAAAACGATGTTACATTGTTACTTTCTTGGATTTACTATCACTTACCTACTGTGTTGGATGTGGTGCGGCCGGGGTCTATAATAAGATGTAGACGTTATGCACTCTGTTTGAACGACACACGTGTTCGATGTGCACGCGAAGTAAGGCAGCACAACATGTATCTGTGCAAGATAATACGTATACTTTGGAAAATTCTTTCAAAGAATATACCCTCCATTATATTTTATTGTAGTTTCCTTTATTCTTTTTTTTAAACTACTATGTGTAGTTCATGCATTAAAAAGTCCGTGCAACCTGAATTCCTCGACCGAAAAGCAACAGGCCGTAACTTTGTCGACCGGTATATATACCCCAGCAGCAGATGAGGAGCGATCGAAACTATTATGGCGACCAAATGTTTTTATAAAAAAATATTTCATCTTTTCAGTTCATCATATAAAATAAAGCTAACAGGATACTTTTGTTCTAAAAATATCTGAGTAAAAAGTTTTTAAAATTTATTTCGCGTATGTGTGGTATTACTATAAGGCCATCATGTGTACGATCCGGATAAAACATTGAACAAGGTTAAAGTAATTGACACAAGTAACGAAAAGTTCACTTTTAAGGTTGTAAGGGACAGTTTCGGATTAAGTACCCGTAATCAATATTATAGTAAAAACTGTATTTGAAGGTTGTATCTACTCTACAAATTGAATTGATTATAGGTGATAACTTTATGTTAGTATGGAGTCATTCCTGTATTTTGATATAAAGCATGTAGGTCCCAAAGTGTTATAAGGGGGTGCCTGGGAGTCGGATACCAAACAGCAGCTGATTAAAGGTGTGCCAACTGTGCCAACTGTGCATGTAAGAAGAAAGTAGTGCAGGCGGTAAGTGACATTGTTTCAAAATGACATGGATGGGAGATGGGGCGCTACAGACTGGCAGGGAGGTGACATGTTCGACTACAGATTGCACCCTGTCCCGGGAGTCATCTTTCTGCAGGGATAGCGGTGAGGTCTAAATGGCGCAAAATGAGTCAAATTTTCACAGTACACAGGGGGGGGGGGGGGTCCAATAGCCGTTTATTCAGAGCAGATAAAGATACGAGTGGTATTTTAGGTGAATTTTTTTCTTCATGTCATTCCTTAAATTTAACAGGTAGGTATAAGTCATTTTGACCCAGGTGCAAATTATAAACTTTCCGCAACACAGCGGTAAAGGGGGTAACCCCACCCAACAATTTCACGCATTAAAAAAACCCCTGTCCCTTGCCTCCTTCTAGCACAGGTAAAAATTATGTATTCCCCCAACATTTTTTTTAAGTGACATATCTAAGTTGCATATTATGCTGTCAGTTCAAATTGGCTAGATTTTGTCCTCTGTTGTGTCTGTTTACAGTAGTGTGAGGCTTTGTAGCCAAGGAAAATTAACTCTAAAATTTTGCTAGGAATAGGCAGTGATTATTAAGCCTGGTGAATAGCACCATGGATAAACCTGAAGACAATGGGGGCTCTTGGTAAAACTAGTTTTGCTTATGCTGCCTCATCACTCCCTTATATTTATTAATTAAGCTAATAATTAATGAAATTGTTAATTAAACTGAGCCATTGACCTCTTGCTAATGTTAATTGCAGGTACTTGACCATATTTGGTTTTATCCTCTGCATCTCTTGTTCAATATGTCCGAAGTTTATGAAATTGATTTCACAGAGAAGCAGAAGGCTCAATTTATTTCTAAAATAGAAAAAAAGGTCAATAGGTCCTTTTTCTGTCAATTTTGGTTAAGCAGCCTGAATGAGTCAGGGTATAGTATTTCCGGCCTGTCATCAATGGTAAATAACAAAAAGTACTAGTGCATAGATTTTATTTTTTAAACAAGGACATCATATTGACAAAAAATTACATGTTTCTCATCTCTGTCACTGCAAAATATGAATAAACACAGAACATTTGTCTCACGAACCGCATTCAGTTAACAATGCACGGAAAACTTGTAAGTCACTCAGGAGATGCATAGGTCATGAAGCGTATCTGCAGTGTCTGCTTCCATAAGGTAGTGTGATGTTACTGTTAAGGTTTAGTTGTTTATTTTACGCATGCTCATTTGCCCTGTTGTCTCTTCCGTTACTTTAAAGGGAGAGTTCCCGGAGTTTGCTGTTCATTTTCTTATTCCTCCCAAAGTGTCGGGTGGTCTTATACTTCATTAATTTTTTCGTAGACTGTGGTACTGCCTCGGGCGATCGAGCTAACTCATCTACCGGTGGAATGGTCCTGCATGGTCCCAGCGCACACCTACCTTGTTAGCTTTGAGAGATGACGAAGACCCAGTGCCTTGAGTCGAGGTATGTACAGCGGAGTGACACAGAGCAGTAAAGTTTCTGGCCCAAGTGGTATTCTTTGGTGCGTAGTTAAAGACTGATGGAGACTCTCGCACTTAATAGTAGTTAAGAGTCGGTAGATTTTCAGTAAGTTTTGGTACAGTATTTGTTTATTGATGACCCTCTATTTGCTGGAAATGTCTTCAGGTTCCAGGTCCAGGTGCCTTCCAGAAGGTAGGAATATGGCGTTGAAAGTAACTAAGTGGGCACTGCATGTAAACAACATTCTCTGACATGATGTTTATGTTATGGACTCCGTAATAGCATGACAGAAGGTTGGAAATGGCCCTCTTAGCCTTGTGTATGAAAAGTTCATCAGACTTGCAGTTTTCTTATGTGCACCAGTTCATATCTAACTCATGCACGCACACATGTTGCTAGTCTTTGAACAAAAGCATCATTGTTGCTACCGGGCGGGAGAGGGGGGACTTCAGTATTAGGCTCCTGATGTTCTTTTGTAAATTCCTCAGCTTATGAGTAAAGCACTTGTATGATTTTAGAGCTAGTCGCTTCAGAGTAGTCCTGCTACTCGGCTGCCTGAAAACAAAGGTTAGAGTTTCTGACACAAGCTTCATTCTCAGCTGCCTTAATGTTAAGGCACCCGACACTAAGGGGAATGCAGCGGAAAATGAACTCACTCTGAGACCAAGTAGAAGAAATCAACACTGAATGCATGATATAAAACCAACGTTACGTTAGAAGAGTCAACCGCTTCTGGAAGGGAAGAGGCGGAAGTGGACCTGGAGACGGATACGTCAAATAATAACAAACCACAGGCAGGCTTCGAGGCTGGGACCCAGAGATTTTCACCCCTTTTCGAAAATAATACTCCCCGAAAGCTGGTACTGATGCTAAAAAGCTCTGTAGTAAAAGAAGCTGCGACCACAAAAACTGTAAGAAAAATTATCAAAATAATGAGACAATTGCACCAAGTGAGGCGACACTGGTGAGAAGAAATTTAGAGTATCTGCGCAATGAGAACATTGACGGTTCCAGTGTCCAGTCCTCTGGATTTCTTGTGCGTGTTGTACAGCTGCACATCACTAGAGCTGAGCTGAAAAGTAAGACACTTGGACTAGCCTGTTTGCACAGTCCTTGTCTCTTAGAAATGGCAAAGTTCATTTTAGGGCAACTACAGTGATGGTGGACTGCTGTTTCTTTCAGGAACGTAGTCAGCGATTTTACATTGACTATAATGTTCACTCCATCGGACCCATCTTCATTTACACTCTAAACTGTTGTAGGCTTACTAGGACGGAGTCGGGATGGCAGAACCAGACTAGAATGATCTGATGAAGAGGTCATAGATGAAATAACATCTTGACATCCATTGGTCACTGGCCGAGACTGACCGGAAACTTTCGCCAGCATCTCCTATGTCATTGTCATGGCAACCGTCTATAGATACTAGTTTAGAACTTAAATAGGGATGGCCCTTTTGGAAATATCATTTACGCTTTCCATGGTTTATTTTTGTATTGGGTTCTCTTGGGCGGGGCATGTCCCCTTGGGTACCTGCTACATATAGTTGCAGCACTTGGTGTATCCCAATCCTTTTATTACAAATGTGTTTGTTAAAATTAAGAGTGCAACCATTATCTGGTAAGGAATTTTTCTTCTTATGATACTTTGTTAGGATTATAAAGGATGACGGCTCTCGGTCTGATATACAGCGACCGAGGGCTTCATGTCTTTAGATTACCTCCTCCTGGATTTAAGACTAACTGCACATTATCACTTGCTGAGCTTAGATAAACAGTTATTGAGGGGATACATGACCTTTGTATTCTAAATGGGGAACCTTATGTATAAAATTTCAGTATTGAAAAATGTTCTTATGTGTTTAAGGTAGTACAAAACAGTATCCGAAAAACAAACACTTCGGAAATCCTCGCGCAAGTCAAACGTTTACGAGAAACAAATAAATGACGTACGTCATGTTCTAAACGTCTTATTATGACGTCACGCCGTGCAAGAACTGTTCAAATAATACTTTGTAACAAAGTGGGGAGGGAGGTTTAAACTTCGTTTTAAAAATATCTAGTGGTGGAATTGTTTTGGTATTTACATAATATTATCTACATATTCCAACAATTTATATGATAGTTTTTCGTGGAATTTGAATGATAGGAATTTAAATAAAAATGGTATTTAGTATGGCGAATAGCTCCAAAATAGGGCCTTCTTGCATATACTTTGGACTGATTTTATTGGTACAAACAATTATCAAAGTCAATGATTATTTTTTTTTTAACGTTTAACGTGTCTTAGTCTCTTTGTTAATGGATATTTGCCAAAAAAAAAAAAATTTTGACAATTTTTTTCTTTTAAATCATGTATTCTGATGAGCCTAGCCCTTTTCTAACAGGGTGTCGGAAGCCATAGTTGTGACCTAGATTACGAGAAAACTAATGGTGGATTTTTTTTTAAACTTTGTATATGTCTACAGTTTAGTATGATTAACATTTGGTGCAATTTTAAAAAAAAATGAATTATGGGAAAATTTTTCGCTATCTGTTTTGTACTACCTTAAATGTATTTTATTTGCTAAAAATGTAGTGAAAATTCAAAATTATGGACACTTTTAGGTAATATGTAAATCTTTCTCCTTGGTACAACATGTCCGAGTTAAAAAAAAATGTGTTGATATTGAATCCATAGTCCCGTAGTATTTCACTATTTCTAAATCGTCTTCAATTTTTTCGAGCTTTTGTAGTTTTGACCCTTAACAAATGACAACTTATACTTCTCGAAAAGAGCTTTTATATTCAAAATATACATGTTAAATTCCACTGACATATTTTATTCTTTATAGTACCCATCTTCAAGATTTTGTCACGTTTACTCCATAATGGTCGTGGGTAGCCTTCAGGCAGTTTCAACCTTATTTTAGGATGTTCGCTCAAAGTTAAAGGTAGCAAGGGGCAGTTTCGATTAAAGTACCCCTCAATATTAAAGTAAAAATGAGTGTAACTGTATTTGAGGGCTTGTACGTACTATGAAAATTAGTGAATTGATTATAGATAATAATTTTATGGAAGTAGGGAGTCATTCCTGGATTTTGTTATAAAGCATGTAGGTCCCATAGTGTTATATGGGGTGCCTAGGAGTCAGATACGAAACGGCGGCTGTTGAAAGGTGTGCCAACTTTTCCTGTAAGAAGACAGTAGAGCAGACGGTAATTGAAATTGTGTCAAAATGACATGGATGGGAGGTGGGGCGCTACAGACTGGCAGGGAGGTGATATGTTAGACTACAGATTGCACCCCTGTTTCAGGGGTTATCTCTCTGCAGTGAGAGCTGTAGGGTGAGATCTAAATGGAGCAAAATGAGTCAAATTTTCACTGTACAAAGAGGGTCCAATAGACATTTTACTGTAAAGGTATTACATTCGGCTGTGTATTCTTTTTAGCGTTTTTCGAGGAAAGCCGCTTCCGCTAAATCGAGTTCATCGCTAAATGCCATTCCTGTATGTATAAGAATAGGAACACTCAAAAATACGCTAACTTAAATCCACGCTAACTAGTTGAAAAATATTTTCCCTCAAATATCGTACACGCTAAATATAATACGTTTACAGTATCTGACCAGAAAAAAGATATGGGTGGTATTTTAGGTGAATTTCTCTCCTTAATGTCATTCCTCAAATCCAATAGTAGTTATAAGTCATTTTTCCCAGGTGAAAATTATAAATTTCCCGCAAGACAGCGGTAAAGGGGGTTATCCCCACCCCACAATTTCCCGCATCAAAAAAAAAAAAAAACAAAAAACAAAAACCCACAAAAAACCCCACAACTTCCCTTGCCCCCTTAAGAAATGCGATTGCCTTTTTAAAATGAAGTAGTATTACTGTTGAGCAATGTGGCGTTTTAAGACGCATGCAATATTTACGACCGAATTGTCAAAGCAATGTTCTGAAATAATCCTTATTTAACTAAGTGAATTAATGCAGTCATACATGTATAGATAATGTTAAACCTGACAATATAAGGTATTATAGATGTAATTTATACAATTGTAAATATGAAGACATTTAATAAAGTTTGACTTATTAAATGGTATTCACAATACATACAGAAATATATAGGTTAAATTCTATCCTATCCTATCCTATCCTATTCTGATCGGATTCGAGTATAAATTTTAGTGATTTTATGAAACGAAAATAAATGTAACAATAAAAAATTTGTTATGCAAAGTGAAACATTTAAGAATGAGTATTAATGTGATGTATTTACAGAGCGGTAAAGAAAATTGATGCGCGTTACATTTTTGTTAATTCGGGAATAGCGTAAGTATGTAGTTACTTTGAAAGTTTTAGGTTACACGGCGTATATTTACTACATAAATACATTTTATTGCTTCATTTATAGTCTTCTACAGTTTAAAAACAGAAGAACTCAGTCAAAGAACAATTCGACACATAAGTAGATAGACATATAAACAAGAAACAGGCGTTGTTTGTGTGTACTTGTCACGTTTCACATAATTTCTTCGATGCCTGATAACAGGGACGTTTATCGCTGCCCGATAATAAAATGAACAGATCAATCTAAGAAATGTAAGTTAACAATAAATGCGTATAAATGTATATTTCAACCATAACTCCAAATGATTTAACTACAAACGCGATCTTTTTAATGATTCATAAAATAATTATAATTTCCCCTATCGTATTTACATCTATCGCCGAACGAGTCAGCCGAGTACCGATAAGCTTACTCGAAAATTTTATGATAAGGAAAAAAATTTGATAAAAATGTTTGTTTAAACAATATTTCCTTAATATACAAAATTTATGTATCTGCTTTTTAATTAATATTACACATATATCTAATAAAAAACAAACATCTAATCGCTTACCTGTTTATTTAATTAATTTCTAAATATGGATGGTATGAATTAGAATAGGATAGGATAGAGCTTAATTGTGGGTAGGATACAGGATAGAGGATAGGATAGGATTGTTTTGTCAACTTTTACGATAGCAGCACTGTAAGCTCTTAAAAAACTTCATACACATGTATTTGTGTTTTAATAAATTTGACACGTGAATGCATAATAGGAATTAGCATAGAAATGGCAGTGTACGGACTAAACTTTCGAACACTGAAACATAGCAACCGCTAGTTTAACTTTCTAAATCAAAGTTTACATTTAAATGTGATGGATGGTATAAATAAAAGGTTGTGTACAAACGCAAATGTCAAATAAGAGCAAAATGGCAATTGGGAAGCAATTTCCTTTTCTCGGATTGTGATTTTTGGCCATCAATCTGTATTAAATCTGTTAAGACATGATTAATACTAACAACTGATGATCATAAAGGTGAAAGTCTCTGGTTAAATTACTTTTGCCAAATCGGAAAAACAACTCTAAAATATATTTAGAAAGTACAAACATCTATTTTACAAAATCCTAAATTAAATATACTTTTGCTGATATCCAGATTTTAAAGTGAGACGAAATCACATATAAAAGTAATGATCGTATAGCATGAAGAGTTTTTTTCTGAAATATTTTTTTTAAAATGATAAACAATGAACTTATAAAAATTTAGTAAATTAAATTGATTTTAAAAGACTGGTTAAAAAAATGAAGAAAGAATTTTTTTTTTCCTCTGTACAATTAGATTTTGTTACAAACACTTCATAGGTATAGTAACAACATTTGACCAGAAAAGTGTTTAAGGGTGTTCGTCCTATTTAGTGATTTATTCAGCTTATTCATACCATCCATGCGGAATGGAATATTACTATATTAAAGTTAATAATTGGGACAAATTATTTAAAAATTTTATGGTTTGTTCACTGTACCATTGAACTGTGTTAATAACATGCCACTGTTGTAAGCAGGATATTTGCTAAGAGACTTGTTGATGCATCACGTGTTGATGCATCTTAATTCTAGTAAAGTTTTTTTTTAGATTATGCAGGTCATCGGAGCGGGTTAACTTTGACCTGCACACCCCAAAAGTCACTTTGATTTTTTTTTCACATCAACCCGGCTGACGACGTGATAAATTTTAAATACTCATGTTTTCCGAGGCATGTTGCTTCGATTTTCAAAGTGGGAGGGGGGGGGCAGACTATCCAAAAAATCTTGACAAGCAAATTCGCAAATCATGAAAATCCTAATCCGTGGTGGGGGGGGGGGGGGTATACTTATAACTTTTATTTATTTTCAATTTTTTACATCCTCCTAAAAAAGTGAAGAACTCCATTATAATTCAATTTACTATATGTACTATATGTTTGCTGCTATGTCCTTGTTTCAATTTTGTTTCAACCCATTCACAGGTCAGGTTAGATTGTTCATTTCACGTTATTTTAGAATTTAAGGAGGTCGATTTGGTTTTTGTTTGCGTAAAAACAATTGTAAATACCCTTTTTTTAACAATGTGTAACAAAAACAAACTCTAGAGTAGCTGCTTAGTTTCTTTAAAATTTATCGTCTGGTTAATATCTGTTTATATTAAAGTTTCTTGTGCTTGTGAAAAAAATTCGAATTCCTGTGCCTTTTCAGCTCTTCCAGAAACAACACAAATTGGCCTCATACATATAAAACTTGAAAAAATAAGACACTTAACATGTTTAACGCTATTTTGAAATAGTTAGTCCTGCATTTGTTTTTTACAGACTCAACAAACACAAATAGATCGAAAAAATTAATGTTAGACTAAAACTCAATTATTTTCCGTTGATTTTTCCCCCTGTTAATCAAAACTGACTAAGTCACTTTCACTTTTCTTTTCATCGATTATTTTTAAGTTTTCTAACAAAATCAAACATGCAAACATGTTCATCAAATCCTTAAAACTCAGGTAAATTTATCTGTAATAAGATTATGCTACTTTAAATGATTTGTTTAAAATTTTATAATGTAAAATTAAAGGATCTGCAAATAACAGTAAAATTTTAAAATCAATAGCCATACAAAGAAGACACACTTTATAAAGATCAACTTAATTCAATAAAATGAGGTTGAAATTAAGCGTGGTAATGGAGTAAACGTGAATAGCTACTTCTACGGCCACGACAAGTGTCATTGCATTTATTTATTAAAATTTTAAAAGAACGCTTCACACAGTTAGTCACCAATAATAAAATAAATATGGTCGGGTTCTCTTAAAAGTATTACTGCGTTATTTAAAAATCATACCCTTTATTTCATTCTTCCTTGAAGTTAAGATTCTTTTTAAATAAATACATTTAAAAAATAAATATACCTTAAAACACCTTTCAAAAGAAAACAAATTGTAAATCAACTGAAAGAATTTCACGCACACTGTTATTTGAACTGCCAATAAAAATTTATCATCAAATGACAAGAACTGAATTCCAAAATCCAACACCACAAGTGTTTCAGTTGAATTACAAACAACATAAAGGTTCTATGGATGTTTTATCAAAGCATATTAATGAAGGACACACTTTCTAAAATAAAACCCCCTGCCAGTATCGATGGACCCGGATCAACACAGCAGTGACCAGCTGACAGAAATACAAAATGAATTGTAAAGGCTCACGAGTATATTACTTTTTTACTCCATGGACATTTGTATTAGTAGTTGATGTATATAATTTCGATATGATTCCAACTAGATCATTTGGGGAACACAACTAAATAGATTATACCTATGTTCACTTCCATGGCACATAAGCTTAAATTTCTTTTTAATTTGCTTCAAATATATATCTTTAACACAAAAAGGCCGTTTATGAGCTTCAAAGAGAATTTATGTTACTATGGTAAAAGGATTTGACTTTTTCACATCTTTAAGACACCGATAATTCTGACTACACGTTTAATTTCAATTAACCATACTAATACACGATCAACATCCACACACCATAGAGCTAATCAAGCACTCACAAGCATGATGCTTCGAACACTTGTTATTGACATATTGTGTGTATAATAAGAATTTAAGTTTACCTTATAATTGATTGTAAAGGTATAATCAATACATTAAAAAGACTCATTTAAAAAAAGCCATTTTAATCACTTTATTCATAATGACACACATTGAAAATCTGCTTACTAACTAAAAGTCATTACGAAAAACCTATATAACAGTCATAACATTTTAACACGTGTTGACCAAAAAATAATGTTACACAATGCATCGCGCTTCTCATGAGCGCAGTATTAAATGAAAACAAATTTAGCATGAACTTTTTTCAAACTAAAAGATTTGCGAACGTTACTGTTAAATTTAGCAATCTACGTGGTGGTATTTGCAAAATAGCTGCATTGTATTTTGTTTTGACTAATTTATATCAGTAGAACCGTATTGAAATTGAAATATACTTAAATTGATTCAGTGAACAAAATGCTTTAAAGATTTTTCCATTGTTTATAAAAGCACATGCATGCATGCAAGTGAATCTTATATGTATAAATTTATAAGACAAACTGTCAGAAAGAATATTAAAGCTAATATTTAACGTCAGTAACGATGTTATTGTTCATTTTATTTTGTAGACCCATCGATTAAAATGATCGCAAAGTAAAATAAAAACCAGACAACTCTATCATACCCCAAAAAAGAAATGATTTATCAAATGAAAAAGTTATTTCACCCCTGCGAATATTATTGTCATTTAAATTTTAGACCACGTGGTTTTATTTGACCCTTTCAGTTTCGCAGTAAAAATCGTGCCTCGTGTTTATAGTCTATTTCATAGAATCTAGGTACTTGTAATCAATTATAAAATCTACACGTTTATTGATTTTAAACTTTATCTTCATTAATTGGTGGATAAAATGATTTCTAGAAATAAATGTGACAAAAGAAAAAAAAGTTTTTTTCTGCTGTTGCAACAATTAACATGTTTAGTAGCGATCCCCCCCTAAGGATTAATTTTCGATCCGCGCCTGAACTAGTAATAGCATCAATAGTGAAACAGACTATACTATTTTATGCAGAATGTTCCTTAAAAATGGTTCGATATGCTAAATTTTTTTTACAAAACAGACACCCATTCTTTTTATTTAAAGCATGGTATTGCACACCACAAGCATCAAACATGGTTATGATTTTATTAAGCAACCCAATGTTTA